>PVLC010044941.1:0-11979 GCA_004027655.1 Graphiurus murinus | reverse complement strand
AAAAAATTAAGAGTATTTGAAAATAATTGTATTTTGAGGAAAAATATTGTTTTCTGTAAGAACATCAGGTGCTTAACATACCTCAGGCATTTTTCATGGTGGTAGGAATAAAAAGTGAAGTGCTCAGAATAGAATAGACAGCCTGTGGCCTCATAGGATTTGTATTCTCATCAGGAAGCAGTCTCTTTTTATTTAGGTTTGACACTTACATTGCATTTACTATGTTCCAGATACAGATTTACTTACTTTGCAAATATCAGTTCAGTTAACCTTCATAACAGCCTGAGGATGTAAATGCTATCATTCATCCCACTTAACAAATGAGTAGAACACAAGGAGTTAGGTCGTCTTCCAGGTCATACCTCTAGTGGAATTAGGATTTAAATACAGGTAACTGGATCCAGAGTATGCTTCATAAACTGAATATGGTAATGACAAACAAAATACTGTGAGATAATGGTAGTGTCAGGAGAAAATGAACAAGGTAAAGTGACCCAGAATGCTTGAGTTGGTGAGGCAGGGAGTGGGGTAAGGGAGTGGAAGTAGACACTGGTTTAACTTGGTCAGAAAAGGTTTCGGAGGAAGCTACATTTGAGATGAAATCAGGAGGACAGGAAAGAGGAGGTTGAATAAACATGTAAGAAGAATGTTCTATCCCAAAGAGCAAGTTAAAGATGTGAAGGTGGGGAAAATTGTTATCATAAAAAAGAAAAGAAGAAAAGTGAGGGGTACTCAGATGTAGTAAGTGATTTGGGAGAAGGTTAGGGAATAAGATTGGAGTGCCAGCGTGGTTGGAGGCAAAGTTTAGATTACATTAGTCCTTCTAGTGGTAGTATTTCAATTGTAGTCTTAGTGGAAATCTATTGCAGCACTTTAGGTAAGAGATAGCATAATCTGTTCATTAATTTTAAAAGATTCCCTGGATATTTTGTGGAGGATGGAATGATTGAATCCAGAGTGGTTACTACAGTTATGCAAGTAAGCAGTGAAGACTTAATTACCAAAACTTCAGTGGAAATAGTAGACATAAAATGACTGTTTCCACATAGTATGCAGGTTGAGTTTCCTGATGGTTTGGATGTTAACAGTGATAAAAACAAGTGATGTAAAGATAACTTGGGTTTTTTAAATTTATTTACTGAATTTTTGGTGGCATCCTTTACTAATATGAATGGATAGAAGAAAAATATATCTGAAGATCAGTGCAAGAAATTATGGAAGTAAGTATTCCAAAAGATTAACCTAACGCCTATCTTTGCATTGGGAACTTTCTGTCTCTATTTGCTAGTTTTTCTACATTTAATTTTTATTGTTGGAAATGTAAAGTCATTAATGAATCGAAAAACAGATCTACAGAAAACAAAAAAAAATAACATAAAATTTGTTATTAAGTGCTCTCTTCTTTTAGTCTAATAATCCAATCTATAAGATCTTTTCAAATTCATAATGCTTAAAATTACCAAATAAAAGATACATAAAAGATTTACATTTCTCTTGGTCACATGAAAATAAAATTTCATGGAGATAATTACCAGAAAGAATTATAGATCTAAAAATAGAAAGTCCTTGTAGAATAAAGGCTCAGTAGAATCCTGAACATTGAAACAATCTCTGATATTTTAGGATGATGTTTGATAAAATAAGGCAGCTTGTAAAAAAAAAAATCATGGATGTTTACACATAGTTTATGGTAAAGGCGTGAATATAATGAAAGTAAGGCATTGTAGAACATCTATTTATGGATGTTCTGTGGCTGAAGGGGGAGATGCCTGAAATGATGGTAATTTAGGAATTGTTCCAAGCATGAAATATACCACTTTGAATCATATATAGAAATTGCTAGTTTCAAGTGACTATAAATTTGGAGTTACTTAATAGAAAATATGATGCTTTGAGGTTGTTTCAAGAGATATTCCACCGAGAGAATGCAGACTGTAGCAGGAACACCTTGACAGGGGAGGAAAGATGCATGGATCCCAGAAGTATCTCAGCTCTTTGTAAACATTACCATACTCAGTAAGTGACTAACATGTTTTTAAGTGTGGCTTTTCTTCTTGGATATGGACTAATTAGTTAGAGCTATTTTCTTACCTCTTTATCTTATGATTAAATAAGAATGTATATATGGGGAAATGATGTATAAATTGAAACTGATATCATTATAATCATCATCCTTATTATTCAATGTTTTCCAAAGATTCAAAGTCTTAAAACTAAGGACTCTCAAAGTTTACTCAAGGGGTATCAATCAAATAAAATATTATGATCAAAATGAATACATCAATCAGAAAAAAATCAACGTGATAGAGTAGCCAACTTATACTTAGGAAAAAAAAAAAAGGTTATTATACTTACCCACCCCCACATCACATCTATCATCTTAGACCTATGATAGTTTTAGTTGCTTATGCAGTATTTGAAAGAGAAAAAAAAATATTTAAACTAAATTTGTAAATGGCTATACCAATCTATCATGATGATCACAGCATCAATATGATGCAGTAGAAATAGTGGAGGCCCAGGATTTGGCAATTCGATATTTCTCTTTATTAGTAGAATGCCTTAGTCTCTTCACCTTTAAAATAGGCTTAAATAAGATCTCTTCCCTAAGCCTCTATCTGGTCCTAATATACTGGCACTGAAAAATATGTGAAAGATTCCCATCCATCACATAGAAGGAACCTTGACTATTCTTTTGCAAGAGTTGTGGTACATGTATACCTAAAAATTATTTTCCACTTCTCTGTAACTTCTAATAAAGCATGACTTTTTTTTTGTTAACACCTTAGAAATGTCACTGTTTTTAATGTGTTTTTGTGATGGCAGACCTTTTTGTAGACCCATATATGTAGGAATAAAAGCAAAAGCCCAGAAATGTATTAAGGTAAATGAATGCTTTTGTTTGACATAAAACATTACATTTTCTCATCTAATTTCTAAGCTGCAAACTAGGGGTGAAGCAGAAAGCTGAAAAGATCTTAAAAAGGGAAAGAGATGTGATTATCATAAAACTATTTCCTAACCGGAGAGTTTCAGAGGATGAGGTTGTTAAGATGAAAAGGAAAAAGTACCAAGGAAGAGAATAGAGCCACATTAATTATAAATGGCATACTAGAGGGTAAACGATTCTGTGTGGCCTGTTTTAAATATATAAATTAGACACAAAAGGCCATCACCAAAGCCCTGTTCCTAAACTCCATTATAAGGCATGGCATGTAGAGACTGTTCTTGAAAACTGACTCTCCATTAGAGTCCTTGTGATATGTAATGGCCTATAAGAACACTCTGGAATCAGAGAGCTAGCAAACAAAAATTGATTACAGATTATTTTTAAAGTAAAGAAAGCAAATGAGCACACATGCTGCCCGTAAAATTTCATGAAGGTGAAGGTGCCTATACGATAGAGATAGAGAAAAGATAAGAAAAAAAAAAATTAAGCCAGGTATGGTGGTGGAAGCTTGTAATCCCATTATTTCTTGGGGGGCTGAGATAGGAGGGTCACAGTTTCGAGGGCAGCCTTAGCAAGTAGTGAGACTCTCATCAACCTAGTGAGGCCCTGTTTCCAAATAAGAAAAAAAAAAAAATATTGGGCTAGGGGTATAGCTCAAAGGTAGAATGCCTCTGGGTTCAATCTCCAGTACCACACACACACACACACACACACATACACACACACACACACACACACACACAAGACAAAATAAGCAGGGTAGAATATAAATAAAAAATACATACACACACATATATAAAACACAGAAATGCATACATGATAATATTAAGCAGTTGGCCATGAGGTTACTATGAGGAGTTCAAAAAAGCATCCAAGCCTTCACTTTAGGATAGCCCACTAGAACATGACATTCTCTATACTCTAATTTAAGGTTTGGAAAGGCATCTGGGCCAGTATCAGAAGCCTTAGAATGGTATCCAATTGCTATACTCTCACCTTTACATGGAAGATGAATTTCCAAAGTAGAGATAATGTTTCCTAAACCTAGAAATACCAAGAGCAAATTAGGGATCTGAATTTTTGAGAATAGAAAAATAAATGAAACTCTTGCTCTATCATTCCTTTTTGCATTTATTAATTTTCTTTTAGGTTTTTCCTTTTATTCTACCTGTTTTATAGTCAACTAAGGTAAAATCTTGTCTTGAGAAGCTAGTTCTCTCCATGCCAGATGAGGAATAGCTCTTAGTTCATACCTAAATGACTCTAAATGCAGAGTAAACAAAATCAAATCTTGGGTAAGTAGAGATTGTTGAGTAAATGAAGTTAAGTCTTGGTAAAGTAGAGATTGTTGAGTCAATAAAGTCAAGTCTTGGTAAAGAAGAGATTATTGTAAGCAGAGTAGGGAAATGTCAGTTTTCTCTGCTGTAATTAACAAAGCCATCAGTTAGGGTTTATAGTGGAATACAAAAATGCCATTTACAATTTGAAACAAAGGAACCATTAGCTTTCTGCCCCCTTCATTGCATTATTGATTTACAGTCCTTTACTTTCGCTTAATTTCAGCCCAGAGCCTGCATGTCTAACCATTTTTTTTCTTCATTCTTAAAATGGGCATTACTGATTTTGCTTCCAAACAGCAGCCTCCAACCTTCTTCTCTCTCTGTCAACTTCCCAATTTGTTTCATTAATAATGACTTTCATTTCCCTTAATTATTTTTTTGGCATAAATTCCTTGAGACACCTTTTACCACACCACAGTAACATTTTGTCAGGTCCTCTGTTTTAAGATTGAATCACTGGGAACATTTACTACCACCCCCTGACACAACTTTTAATATGCCACTACATTTATTCTGACGTCTCCTTCATGCTCTGTTGTGACGGTTCTCATTTTCAGGTAGATGAGAATGAGCAAGACATTACCTCCTACTCTTCCCTGGCCCACATCATATCCCGTGTGTGTGTGTGTGTGTGCGCGTAATATAACACCTATATTAGAAGCAGAAAAAGGACTTGAATAAAACTATAATACCTAGTTGAATCTCATTTTATCAAATTCAATCACATTAGTTCTGCCTTTCTCTAAGGGGATCCTATGATAATTACTAATTGTTGGTGTATTAGCTCAAGATGTCTGAGTTTGGGCAAACAAATTGTAGGGCCAGTTTATGTAGAGCCATTATTAATTGTAGTTCCTATGAAAAAGATTATTAATAGAACATTATTTAAATTGAGGATATTATACCTATTCATTAGACTCATTTCAAAATAAATTCCAGTGTTGTAGTAAATTATAGTAAAGAATATATATAATTCTGTAATATCAATTTATATTATACATAATTTTTTTTAGTTGTCCATAGCCACTGAATTGCTTTTACTAGGAATTATTTTTTATGTAAATAACAATTACGTTGCAATGAAGATTATTATACTCAAATAGTATATATTTAGCCAGGAATGGTGGCACACACTTGTAATTCCAGAACTTGATGGGTTGAGACAGGAGGACCACAGGATTGAGGACAGTTTCAGCAACTTAGCAAGACTTTTAACAACCTAGAGAGATCCTGTTTCAAAATAAAAATTAAAAAAATGGGCTAGGGGTGTAGCTTAGAGGTGGAATGCCCCTAAGTTCAATCTCCAGGTACCCCCCTCTAATAGCATACATTTGTTCAAAGTCATAAATAGTGGTTTTGAATAATCACTATCCTTTAAAACTACTGTGTTAATAATGATTTTTGCTCAATGGTACAAAAGTTTGAACACTCAGGCAGTATGTTCTGTCAAAAGAACAAAGTTGTAAGTGAATGTTTTTATACAGATGTAAATTTCCGAGTTCAATAATTCCATGAGAATTTTTTATTGGTACATTATAATCACACATCTTTATGAAGTTCAGGGTGATAGGGGCATGCACACAGCACTCTTTGAGCCGCTTCGAGTTTCCACTCCACTCCTTCTTCCTCGCCCCTTTCCTGTGCTGAACACAGTGATTGGCTTTGGTAAGTCTGTGTATGTATGTCATTTACACTGAGGTATTTCCCTCATCTTTCTCCCCCATCCTGTCTCCTTCAGTCATGTCCCCTCCTTCACTTCACTAAGGTTTCTCCTCCTTTGTCTGGAGTTCCTCTTGTGTTCCAATTTCTCCATAGCTTCCTCATATGAAGGAGAACACCCACTCGGTCACTTTTTGTGACTGACTAATCTCATTTAGCATAATATTCTCCAGTTCCATCCATTTCTCTGCAAATGACAAAACTTTGTTCTTCTTTATGGTTGAGTAGAATTTCATTGTGCAGATATCCAATAATTTTGTAATCCGTGTGGCCAAGAAAAGACGAAGTGTGTAGTGTGTGTCCTGAGGAAGGGAAGCATGCAGGCTCCCTCCCCTGGGCTTGGCCAGCTTTTGGACAGCCAGAGCACCTTTGATGCAGTGGCAACAGCCTCCAATGACTCCCTGACAGGCTCCACAGACTGACCAAGCTGACATATATGGTGGGATGGAAAACCAAGCTGGGTACAAGGCAAGAACATTAATTGTCTAAATGAGCATTGATTTATTTTTGTTTTTAATATAATTAACTTGGCAAATGATATCCTTTCTCCAGAAATGCTGTTGTTGGTTACAACGTTTTTGGAATTTTGTGTAAAAAGATATGCACCACTTGATGAGAATATCTTTAATATCATATTATTAAAAGATTTGAGCTTAGAGAATCATGATGGCCTAACATTAATAAATGTGTGTTTTGAATATGTTAATAATAAAAATTAAGTGTGTTAATTACTAAACATAAATATTCAAGTAGAGGAAGTTCATTTTAATTGAGAAAATGTTTCAGGTATAAGTAATGCTCAGACAAACATAGAAATATTTTGTAAAATATAATAAAGCCATATTCTTGAAAATAATGACTTACAAGCAAGCTTCTACTTTAAACTATAACATTCATTGGATACATACTGTTACATAAAAACAAAACTGATTTACATACTTTATCAGATGATTCATTTTTAACTTTCAGCTCAAAAACGAAACATTTCTCAAAATTTTAATCAATTGAGGATAAACCAAAAAATACATATGTTCATTAAGGAATAGCCCCATGTATTTTAATTGACAATTCTTTTTCTTGAATTTCTACCTCTCTCATTCATAATCTGTACTTGCATGTCTCACTGAGAATTTAGAAATGGAGAAGCACCTTCCACTCTCACCATATTGTGTGCAGCTGGCTAGTGGTCAGAAAACAACTACTCTAGTCTATGTTAGAGAAGGTTCAAGAGTTGAGCCCTTATAAAATGGATCAAGGGACCAAGAAAGCACATGCATTTTCTGATAGACATCTGTTCTACCTCTCCTGTCAAATTTCTAAAGGGCTGAACTATGATAATGGATTAGGAAAGAATTTGGAGAAGCCACAGCAAAATTGTTACTCAGATCTCATTTTTTGCCATAATTTATCAAGTAATAATAGGAACATTTTTAACACTGTTTTGTGTTTTCATGTAGAAACACATTTATGTCTCACAACTGTACTATTTTGCCCCTCCCTTATACTTGTTTTGATTGATTGCATATTATATTTGTTACATAAATGTATGTGTGGATTTTAAATAAGGTTAATTAATTTGAAAAGTTCAGTCTATTGTGGTTCATTTTGCAGTCTATCCCATGTGACAATGAGTGAATGTTCCTTAAATAAAGACCCTGATACTGTGTCTAATAGAGTACAGATCTTTAGGCTAAATAGAAAATGGAACAGTGCATGGTTTTTAAGGTGTATTTTATTTTCTTAGAATTTGGCAAATTAGAAAGAAGAACACACACACACACACACACACAAGGATAGAGGGAAAAAACATAGATGCAAGGAAGAGAGCAGGTAGGAAAGAAGGAGAAAGAAAGGAAGGAAATTTTAGTGTTAGGACTTTAAAAAAAAAAAAGAATAACCTTCAGCTTTCATAAAAAGATTATTTTTAAAATACCTGACAAATTTGAAAGTGATAAGGGTCTGCCCATTAATTTCAATGATAATATATTTGTAGATTTAGAATTTAGTGAGATCAGCTACAACTTTATAATTATCACACAGCCATACAATCTATATTGTTATGCTAATTGTTACATTTCTTCCTGGATAAGATAAAGGATGGTGCCCTGGAATGAATATAAGTATGTGACTCACAGACTAAATTCTGCTAGTGTCAGGTAAAATTTATGAGTAATAATACAATACGTGTGTAGATTCCAGCCCCATCATCTTCCTATAGTTACCATGTGTCCCTCACCTTTTAAACTTCTAGTCTTAAAGCTTGAAAAAGGTTTTAATTAGATTCCAACTACCATGAATTATTTAGCAGTTAATTTTATGCTTTCCTAAGTGAAGTAATGACACAAAAGGGTAATATTAAAGACATTTCATGGATATTCCTGAAATGGCATATCCTGGTTACAGTTTAATAAAGAAATAATCCATAAAACCTATTTCCTCCTTTAATAATATGCAGTTGGAAAGATTTTCTTGTCACTCTACAATGTATAAAGACGGGTTTGCACACAAAGCATAGAAATCATCAAGCAGTTTTCATGAGAGATGGAAAATTCAACAAAGCTTCACTAGAAGTTCCAACACATTCCAACACACTACATTCATAACACACTGGGGAAATGGAGAAAAGTGATATATTTTCAAAAGTCGAAAGAACAATCAATTTCATCTGTTCCTGGGAAACCTTTTACAATTCTACTCAGATTTTTTTTTAATTTACTTCCAATATCTTCAGGAAAACTCAAATTTCACCCTTAAAATAAATTTCTCCATAATACACTACCACCATATTATTAGAGTAGATAAACAATAGGTATTGGTGGACAAAAATCCCCCCCCAAAAGGAGATCTTATTGGAAACCAAGAGTTATTTTTTTGCTTATTTTTTTCAGAATTCAGTGACTTGCTACCAAATTACATATAGAAACTGATGTCCTTTCTTCTTTTTTATTAATTTTCTCTCAAATATTTGTTGAACTCTGGATATAAACTTACATGAAGAATGAAAAAAGCTAATTGAATGGTTCTGAAAGCTGGCATTTTTTTATCAGCTATGAGTTGTGGTCTTTTTTTTATCAATTCATTTGCTTTTCAAAATATTCATTCTTCCGGGATTATTGTATACCTTTACACCTTGGTCATGGCCTCACAGTCCACAAAACAAACATCCCCTCACTTTTATGTAGGACTTGGCCCTCTGATTGGCTTTGGTCAGGAGCATGTTAGTGACATGACTTTAATGGATGCTGGAAATGTGCTGGTGCACTTGGGCTTGCCACCTGTCCTACTGCCAGCATCATGAGAGGAAAATACCCCAAGTAGCCATAGTTCCTGGGCTCTATAAGGAGACCTGAAGTAAAAACCAAGCACAGCTGACTCACTCTTGCAGACTCTTGACAGAACCTAAATCAGAGATGCCCCTGCAAAAATATAGAGGTATAAATAAGACATAAATGTATACCCTATGCCTCTGAGATTGCAAAGGTTGAATTCTATGCCAGTAAGATGCTGTTCTCCATAGAAGAACTTACCAAAATTTTGTGAAAGTACAATAAAGGTTTCTTACAGGTAGTATCTGTATGGGTATCAAAGATCAACAAGGAAAAAACTGGGGATATTTTACCTCCTCTATTCCACAACATTCATTGGCCTCATCTTAGGTATCTCAAATAAACACTCAGGACAAAGCAGAACATGCTTATCATGTGAATGTAACTATAGGACAAATTCACAAATCTTTAACATGTTCCCCAAGCCATCTATGAGAAGCAAACAACCTAAGCCCAAACTGTCTCACCACTTCCTCCTCCTCCTCTTCTTCTTCTTCTTCTTCTTCTTCTTCTTCTTCTTCTTCTTCTCCTTCTCCTCCTTCTCCTCCTTCTCCTTCTCCTTCTCCTTCTCCTTCTCCTTATTATTTGTAGTACCAGGGAATGAACCCAGGGATATTCCACCTCCAAGCTGCCCCTCCAGATCTATTTTTTATTAACAACTTAGTAAGACCTTCAGAAATTTAGCAAGACTCCCAGCAACATAGCAAGACTCTGTCTTAAAAAAGAATTAAAAAAAATGCTGGACATGTAGCTTGGAGGTAGAATGCTCCTGGGTTCAATTCCTAGCACTACTCAAAATACAGTGAAATTTAATAAAAAATAAAATCAGCTCTAGGTCAAGGTCTTTGCTTCTCTTTTGTCATGAGATGGCACTGTGTTTCTCTTACACAGAAACTTTGTTATTGTCATCATTTACAGAGGAGCAGACAGACAAGCATGATGCCTTCACCTCCCTGCCAAAATAATAATTCCTACTTGGAGATTAAGAGCCTCAGAATCATCCCCTCCATGTGTTAGTCTCTGTGCTGTGATGTTCTTTCTCTGGTGCCAACACTTACAATAAGCAATAAAACTCTATCCTCCAGATTTCCAAATTTCTCTAAATAAATTAAAACATTTCCTATGGAAAATAAAATCGTTTGCTACACATTACTTTTTCAAAGTCTGAATGGGGATAAGAACACGTAAAAAGGGTTCAAGAGGTAAGAAGATCCTAATAGTTTCACAACTGAGTAGACAGTCCTTTAGTTAAATACTCCAATGTCCATCCTCACTGTCTAATCCTACCCTTTGTATTTGAAGAAATCAAGAAAAAGATCCTTTCTGCAACCTATGGGGTCCCACCTCCACTACAACCTTCTCTTTTACATGTTCACAGTGGCTTTATTCTGGTTTAGGCATCATTATGATCCCATCTACTTTCCTCCTTATGAAATTCTTCAAACCTCTGAATGGGTAATAGGATACTCTCTTATACTAATCACTGTTGTGGACTCATGCCCCATCTTATTGTCATACTATCATTTCAGTACAAATGGAAAGGAGAGCCGGGCGTGGTGGCTCACACTTGTAATCCCAGCATTTGGGAGGCTGAGACTGGAGGATCCGGGTTCGCAGCCAGCCTCAGCTACCTAGTGAGGCCCTCTGCAACTTAGACTCGGTTTCAAAATAAAGAATAAAAAATAGGGGTGGGGGTGTAGCTCGGAGGTAGAATGCCCCTGAGTTCAATCCCCAGTACCACAATAAATAAATAAATAAATAAATAAATAAATAAATAAATAAATGGAAAGGAGACAGAATCTCATATTCAACCTGTTCCCTTGATGTAGAAGTCAATTTGATAATTTACAAAGTTTTGATTAGAAGCACATAATTTAAACATGTGCTTAAACAGCAAACAAATAAGCAATCCCTGAAACAGGGATTGGAATGAGTTGATCATGAATCCATACCATTTTTTTTCCCCAAATATTGCACTAAAACTCTTTTAAGTTACCTAATGATCTAACAGCAAGGATGAATACAGAGAAGGCAAAATAAATCAAAGCAGTCAACCCTGTTTATAGAAGTTTTCTCATAGAAGGAAAATTATTTTTGTCTTGTTTAGTATACTCTATCATGCAAAGCATTGTTGCAGTTTTATATGTGTTATCTCATGTATTTCCTATAACCTCATGAAAGAGGTAATCCTATTCACATTTTATGAAAGAAGAAATAAATTGCAGATGTTGCATAATGTGCAGTAGTTCACATAGCCTCTCAATGACAGAGTTCCATGTTCTCCATAGCGGGATTAGAGCCAATACCTAAAAGAGTGCTTGCACATGAGCAGTCCTCAGAGGTGTGATGATCTACCTTTCTACAAATACATTCAAAGCAGATGTGACAGTATTCAGCTTTAATTAAGCAACAACATTGTTTGTCATCTTTTCTTCCCTATAAGGTTTCTTTGACCTCTGGTATGGTGGGTTACCTGGACACACCTTGATCTTTTAGGATTTACAGTCTTGCTTCCCTTTAGGACAAATAAAATATTAATTTGCTGTAGATTTTTTTAAATTATCCACTTTTTCATGGAATAAAAATACCATCATGGTCAAATATAAGCAAAGCTGCTCTGGATACTGTATTTATTAGTAATTGG
>PVLC010044940.1:0-11978 GCA_004027655.1 Graphiurus murinus | reverse complement strand
GTACTGGGGATGGAACTCAGGGGCATTTTACCTCCGAGCTATACCCCCAGCCCTATTTTTTATTCTTTATTTTGAAACCAGGTCTCACTAAGTTGCGGAGTGCCTCACTAGGTAGCTGAGGCTGGCCTCGAACCTGGATCCTCCGGTCTCAGCCTCCCGAATGCTGGGATTACAAGCGTGCGCCACCACGCCCGGCTTCCCAGCCCTTTATTTTTATTTTGAGACAGGGTCTTGCTAAGTTGCCCAGGCTGACCTCATATACTTGCGATCCTCCTTCCTCAGCCTCCTGAGTACCTGGATTACAGGCGTGCGCCACCATGCCTGGCACAATATAGAATTTTTTAAATTAATTAAAACTATAAACAAAATATGTATTTCATTAAAATGCACAATAAAATTTGGATTAATCAAAATATTTTTTAATATTTAAGGTGTGTGTGTGTGTGTGTGTGTGTGTGTGTGTGTGTGTGTATGTATGCCTTTCCACTAATGAAAAGTTTTATTTTACAGGAAAAATGAAAGGTCTGGCTTTTATTCAAGATCCTGATGGCTACTGGATTGAAATTTTAAATCCAAATACAATGGCAACTATTTAGTTCTGTGAAAATGCTCCTTTGAGATGTCAGTGAAGATGGAGAAAAGAAAAGGAAACTGTACGATTCAAGATACACAGATATCAGAAGCATCTAGAACTGATGGGTCATTGTCCCAATTCAAATTATTCTTACGTCCACTTTCCTTTCCTATTTTAGCTGGGTTTCTTCCCACATAATTGCTCATTCATTCTTGCCTTAAAGTAGAGCTTTATCTCATGACCTTGAATGTAGTTGTGTAACTTCACTTTTTAGGTACTAATTATAACAATTCCCTTCAGAGGCTGCATTTGCTGCCTTCTAATTCCTAAATGTTAACTTCTCTTCAAGTCTGCCTTTGAATCATTTTTTGAAAAAGAAACATTTGACATTTTTTGTGGTTATCTTCTGGGGTTTCAGTTCCTCAGAAATAACTTCTCACAAAGGAAAGTAAAGAACACTGAACAAAAATGAAACTTCATATGTACTTCAAACAATATAAAGTGTTTATTTTACAAAAGAGAAGGTACTCTTGAGAGCAATTTGGAATCATTCTGACAGGAATACTGATAGAAAAACTCATTTCTTTTTTATTTATAAGATACTTTTAACTTTCAAGGACTAATCTCATTTATTTGGGAATGGGGAGGAGGGAGAGAATAATGCTTATTGGGTACCCACATACCAACCTGAGCTTTAACCTACTTTATATCACTTAATACCCTAATTATCCTATGAGAAAAAGCAAGCTAGACATGTAAAATGACTTTTAATGAAGGCAATATGAATAGGCTCAAGCATTCAAGATGTCACTATCATTTTTAGTACTTAGATTATGCTTCAAAATTCCTCACTTTCCCCCTGGGCTCATCTCCTGTTGTGAAAACCTTCAGTGGGTTTGTGCTGTGTGCTCTTGGCTCTCAGACTTGAGTACCACTGTGAGAGAGGAAGCATGTCAGTCTAGAGCACAAGCTGCTCTAGGGACAGCAGTTAACCCGCACAAGGACACTTTCCAAACTCATGAGGCATCTTCCCTACCCTAAAGTCTTCATGACACCAGTCATTTATGGTCAGTTACAGTCACTGATAACATACCTTACCATCAGAAGTCAGCTCAGTGTTCTTCACTGCCATGATTGGCATTTGATAGAATTTAAAAAATCAAAATGATTTCAAAAATCTATGACCCAAAGAAGAAAAACATCCAGTTAGTGGCTCAACTACATTTTGATTTTCTGTAGACTCTAGTGGAAGACCTTTGGCCATACCAATTCTTCTTGCACTGCTAGAAGCATGTCACATTTCCTTTTTGGATGAAGTGTATGTGAACAATTTAAACAAATAGTATTTATAGGCTGAAATAAAATTTTAAATAAGACTGTTTCGTTTGTAAATTGTTGTCCAGCAAGCTTTTTGTAAAAGGCTACTCTTAGTCCTAAAAGGAGAGAGAGAGTGTATGTGTGTGTTTTACTGGTGATTGAACCCAGGGCAGTCTACCTCTGAGCTACATCCCCCAGCCCTATGTGATTTTTTAGTTTCAAACAGTCTCACTAAATCATAGAGGGCCTAACTTGCTGAGGCTGGCCACAAACCTACAGTTTCAACCGCCCAAGTACTGGGATTCAGGTGTGTGCCACCATGCCCCAGTCCTGAAAGAATTTGAAATGGCTTCCCAGGTCATTCTGAATCAAAAGTAATCATAATTCTATATGTAAGGAAATATGGGAAAGATGGACAAAGGAAAGGAAATACTGAATAAAGGATTGTGATAGACAAAGTGCAGAGAGAATAAAAACCAGATATCAAGAAGTGAGCCACAGGAACTTATGAAGACAAACTTCACACTTTGAGTACTAAAACTATCAAATGGAGAGAACTATTAGATTCATAATTTCAATAATTCACACTTGATTTCCAAGGAAAGGGGGCTCCTCTACTTGCTAAATAAATCTTGCAAAGGACAGTCCTTTTTTATTCCCCAATTCTTATATACATTGCAAAAAAATGGCCAGGCCTTGCTAGGGATTAGAACAATTCCAAATAAACTTGCTGAGAATTGGTAATGGGAGACGACGTAAAGCAGACTTCTCTTGTTTTCTGTGACAAGCGTGATACTCTACCCTGCCTTCAGTGTAGGCACTCAGGAGCCCTGCAGCTGAGGCCAGTACTCTGTTACAATACAGGTGGTTTGAATTAAGAGCTGATGGTTGAATGGGCCTGTGGCTTCCCCGTGTAGTATTTTGACTAGGATTGCATAACAGTATGTCTCAGTTGAGGCTGCTACAACAAAGACCACAGACTGGATGGTTTCAACACATTTGTTTTTCACAGTTCAGGAGGATCAGGGCACCAGCAGATGCCGTGTTTGGTGAGAAGCCCTCCTCTGGCTTGCAGACCAGTGCACTGCACCTTCCTGCTGCGTCCTCACGTGGCTAAGAGAAAGCATCCCTCATGTCTTCACCCTCATGGCCCCATTGCCTCCAAAAGCCCCACCTTCAAATACTATCACAATGGGGATTATGTTTGAAGATTACTTTGAGGGAACACAGTCCATCTCAGTGTCTAGAAATAATCCTTGGCAGCACAATTGTCTGAAGAGGGTTTTATCTTGTAAGGATGCTTGTTGCTAGCAGTAAGAGAAAAACCAACTTTAGCTGGCATAGCAATCACTTCAGATTCTGAAATGGGTTGGTAGAGAGTTCAGAGATTCAAGTAGGACCCCAGATTCCTTCCAGCTTTCACATTCTGTCATTTTTAGCATTTTTCTCATTGAGTCAATAATGCCTGTGATCAAAGATGCCTCACCATTCTGGGTGCTGCTCATAGACCAGCAAGGTCTGGTGGAAGAAAATAACCTATTCCTCACATGCCTTTATTAAGGACTGGAAAACCTTTCTCAAAGCTTCTCAGCAGAATTTTCTTCATGTCTCAGGCTCTGCTGGATTGTGAGTTTTTCAGACATTTCTTGTTTTAGGTTACTTTGGCAGTAAGGAGTACTAGTTAGGTACTTTGTAGAAATTTTTCAGTTGGGGTTTTATTTTTTTTCACTACCGAGGATTGAACCCAGGGGCATTCTACCTCCGAGATACCCCCAACCCTATTTTTTATTCTTTTTTTTTTTTTTTTTTTTTTTTGGAAACAGAATCTCACTAAGTTGCAGAAAGCCTCACTAAGTAGCTAAGGCTGGCTACGAACTTGGATCCTCCAATCTCAGCCTCCCAAGTACTGGGATTAAAAGCGTGTGCCACCACACCTTACTCAGTTGGGATTTTCTGATATTTCTTCCTTTCCTTCCTTTCTTCTTTCTTGTCATGATGAAACTTAGGTTATGGGTTGTTGTTGCTGTTGTTGTTTTTAGGGGGATTGTTTGTTTTGGTTTTTGTGGTTTGAACCCAAAGGCATTTTATCTCTGAACTATCCCTCCAACCCTTTTTTAATTTTTTGTTTTGAAACAGGGTCTTGCTAGGTTAGTGAGAGTCTCTTTGTTGCTGAGGCTGCCCTCGAACATGCGATCCTGTCTCAGTCTCTCAAGTACTGGGACTACAGGTATGTGCCACTATGCCCAACTTATAGGCTATGGGTTTTTTGTTTTATTTTGTTTTGTTTTTTGGTACTGGAGATTGAACCCAGGGGCTCTCTAAGCTACATCCCCCAGCCCTATTTTATTTTATTTATGAAACAGGGTCTCACTAAGTTACTGTGCTTCAGTTTTGAACCTGCCATCCTCCTGTCTCAGCTTCCTAAGTACTAGGATTACAGGCAAGTGCCACCACACCTGGCTAGGTTATAGGTTTTTAAGAGGAAGACTGTAGAGGTAAATGCCCTTTTCATCATATCAAAAGTACATGCTAGCCGGGCGTGGTGGCGCACGCTTGTAATCCCAGCATTTGAGAGGATAAGACCGGAGGATCTGGGTTTTCGGCCAGCCTCAGCTACCTAGTGAGGCACTCCGCAACTTAGTGAGACTCGGTTTCAAAATAAAGAATAAAAAATACGGCTGGGGGTATAGCTCGGAGGTAGAATGCCCCTGAGTTCAATCCCCAGTACCGCAAAAAAAAAAAAAAAAAAAAAAGAGTACATGCTATCAGCATAGCATATCACCAGTGTTGTTAACCTTAATCCCATGGCTGAGGCTGTGTTTGTCAAGTTTCTCCACTTTAGTTACTCTCTGCATACCCTCTTTCCATTATGGTACTATTTGGAAGGAAGTCACTTTGTGACGCCCACACCTGTTGGAGAGTTAAATTTCACATCCTTGAAAGGAAAAAGCAGGATTTTTTTTTTTCTATGTGAATATTAGGTAGAACTTTCCAAAGTTGTGCAGGCCAGTTTGGTCTCCCCATCCACTAAATACCAATAGTGAAGCCAACTGAAAATGTCCTACAAATTTCCAAAATAAACCCTAGGGGTCAGTACTGCCCTGTTGAGAACCACTGACCTAAGAAAATCAGGAATTAAGATGTGCACCAACCTCCATGGCTATGGAAGTGAGATAATGCACCGTGCACTGGGAGGCTGGGAAAGTCAACTCTGCTTTCTGAGATTATATAATGAGCAGAAAGGCCACGTGAAAATAATAGTATTAGAGATTCCTGATGATAAAGGCCACTCCAGGTGGTGAGGGGCAAACGTGTAAAATGACTATGTTATTAACATAGCACCCCCCACCCCCGCCCAGGAGGGGCTTAAGATGCTAGTGAGACACACGGCACCTCCTGGAGAGTAATGAAAAGAGCAGGTGCCACTGAGGTCCCTCCCTCTGCTACACCTTGGTCAAGAGACCAAGTTTCTGTTTACCCTGCAGACACCATAAAAGCAGTGTGCCTTGTTCTTTGCTTGAGTCAGCCAGGGATTTCTGTCCCCCACGTGCTGTCTCCCTTCTGGCTTGACACAGAAAGCCTTGCTTGTACCTAATTTCTTTCCAGGTCCATCCTTCGTTCATTCTACAACTCTGGATCTAAAAACCTAAGTTTGGTAACACTATTTGGTCCCTTATGCATGTAAGTAGGTTGCTGTTACCCCATCACTCATTCGTTTTTAGGGGCTTATAAGAGGTTTATTTAAGCTGGGCGTGGTGGCACACATTTGTAATCCCAGCATTTGGGAGGCTGAGACAGGAGGATCTGGGTTCACAGCCAGCCTCAGCTACTTAGTGAGGCCCTCCACAACTTAGTGAGATCCTGTTTCAAAATAAAGAATAAAAATAGGGCTGGGGGTATAGCTCAGAGGCAGAATGTCCCTGGGATCAATCCCCAGTACTGTTAAAAAAAAAAAAAAGAGGTTTATTTAGGGAAGTGGAGGTACAGTTTTAGAGAAGGCCATGATACAAGGGTTAAGTTCCAGAGAAAGAATCTGGAACTTTCTGGAAGTGAAAAGCAGTCCATTCATTCTTATCACTGAGGCTCTCTTGCTGCTTCACTCTATTTCCATGCTACATCAGCCTACAGAGACTTCTTTGGCACTAAGACTTCTCCATAACACTTACCCCAGGAACACGGAATCATCTTGCTGTTCTTGCATCACCTGAGGCAGTGGGAAGTCACTTCTGTGAGATTCCTGGAAAGCCTGCCTCACAGACACCTCTCACGGCCATTGCCTCTCAGGGATTTTGCTGATTTCCAAGAGCTATGCCTGGGAGACCAAATAAAGCCCCATCTCTTTCTAAATCCCCAGACACCTATCTAAGAACTTTGGGACTGTATCTTCAACCCGCATACAGAAGAAGGTAAGGCCTCTTCCTAGGGTGCTTCCTCCTGCCTTTCCTCCCAATAAGTCAAAACATCAAGGGTTAGGTTTTCTAGAGTCAAGATCCCTTTTTCTTTCTTTTTTCCTTCTCTCTTTTCTTCCTTCCTTCTTTTCTTTTTGTGGTACTTGGAAGTGAACCCAGGAATGCTCTATCACTGCACCCCCAGCCCTTTTTATTTTTTATTTTGAAACAGGGTCTCACTAAGTTGCTTAAGTTGGCATTGAACTTGCGATCCTCCTATCTCAGCCTCCCAAATACTGGGATTACTGGCACCAGCACATCCACAAGAACCCCCTACCCCCCCACCACCTTTTTAAATTATAGCAATCCCAAGTCCATGGTCCAGCTGCCTGAATAGAGGTAGGCCATTGATTAAAATGAAATTCAGGGCCAGGCGTGGTGGCGCACGCTTGTAATCCCAGCATTCGGGAGGCTGAGACCGTAGGATCCGGGTTCGCAGCCAGCCTCAGCTACCTAGCGAGGCACTCCGCAACTTAGTGAGACTCGGTTTCAAAATAAAGAATAAAATATAGGGCTGGGGGTGTAGCTCAGAGGTAGAATGCCCCTGAGTTCAATCCCCAGTACCGCAAAAAAAAAAAAAAAAAAAAAAATGAAATTCAGGCACAGGGCATGGTGGCACATGCCAGCAATCTTAGTACATGGGAGGCTGAGATAGGAAGATCACATGTTCAAAGCCAGCCTCAGCAACTTAGCGAGGCTCTTAGTATCTTAGACACCGTTTCCAATTAAAAAAATAAAATAGAGCCAGGCATGGTGGCGCATACTTGTAATCCCAGCATTTGGGAGACTGAGACTGGAGGATCTGGGTTCACGACTAGCCTCAGCTACCTAGTGAGGCACTCCACAACTTAGTGAGACCCTGTTTCAAAATAAAAGAATAAAAAATAGGTCTGGGGGGTGTAGCTTGGAGATAGAATGCCCCTGAGTTCAATCCCTAGTATTGCAAACAATAAAATAGGGCTGGGAGTAGAATGCCCCCTGGGTTCAATACCCAGCACCACAGACAGGAAAGAAGGAAGAAAGAAAGGAAAAAGAGAAAGAGAAAGAAAGAAATTCAGGGATACAAGGTAATATTTAAAAATATGTCAAATGAGTAATAGAATATAAGGATTTTATGGAGTGTGCACAGCATGATTTGGAGCACACAATTTTATTAAATGTCCTTGTAGAACAAGAAGGCTTATATGAGATGGAACCTATATTGAGAAAAATTATACTCTATGGAGGGAAACTGCATAAAACAGCTAGAAAACAAAAGCAAGCAAAAATACCAAGTAGGTTTAAAAGCAGTATTAACGTCCCTACTTTGGGCTGTTAGTGGCAAGTTATAGGATTTGGCAGGCTCGTTTGAAGCATTCACCCCTTCATCTGTGGTCCTCAAAATTGGCAGAGCATCAGAAACACCTGGAGGGTGTCTAGGCCCCATTCTGGCTGAGGAGGTCTGGGGTGGGCTCTACAACGAGCATTTCTAGCAAGTCCTCTGGTGATGCTGAGGCTGCTAGTGATGGACCGCACTGTGAGAACCACTGTACTAAGCACCAACACTCTGTGGCTTTGTGGATAAGCAAAGCCTAGAGCTGTTGGGACAGGAAACATAAAAGCCCCAAATGGATAACAAGGAGCAAGGTATGGTTGCCCTAGTGAGAAAGTAGCCCCTCTGGGAAGGACTGGAGAAAATCACTACTGATTCCATGCTCTGCTGTGACAGGTCTTTCTTTCTGGCAACCTGGTCTGTCATTCAGTCAGTGGATTCTGGGTCTAAAAACAAGAGCAGATGTAGAAATTGTCATTTTTTAAAATATTTGATCAATGATTCTCAGCCTTTTCACTCTCCATCTTTGAGTGTATACATCAAGCAACATTTTTGTTGGCTGCCCATTGACTTTCTCTTGGGGCGTCCATGTTCTATTAATCTTCTCCATAGCTCTCTCCAAATGAAGCTCTCCCGCTGACTGCCACAGGACCTTACTGCTCATTATTATAATTGCACCCACCTTGCTTCTGAAGGTTCAGTGCATGACCCCGATCATTTTGGGACCTTTCATCCCTATTATGATCAGGCAGCTTAGTTGTGGAACAGCATCTCCTACTCTCAGCTCTAAAGAATACAGCGCCATTCCTGGGCTCTCGAGGACACTGGTATCCTCATCCTTCATACTCTATTGTTTTGGGTGATGAAATGTCTTAAAGATATTCTTGTGAAGCATAGCAAACTGATGGGTTTTCTGGTCATACATAAGCTATCCACTGTATCTTACCTACTTCTCAAAATAACTAATTATATTAGAAGTCAGGAAAGTAGTTATCTTTGGCCAAGAGGGAAAAATAGTAACTGGGAAGAGAAATAGGGGCTTTCTGGGATGCTGATAACATTTTATTTCTTGACATGAGTACATTTTGTAAAAATCCAATAAGCTGTATGATTATTTGTGCACCTTACTGTATGTCTGCTAGACCAGTTAAAAAGTGTTTTTCTTTTCCAGCCGGGTGTAGTGGTGCGCGCTTATAATCCCAGTACTTCGGAGGCTGAGACATGAGGATCAGGGTTTGCGGCCAGCCTCAGCTACTTAGTGAGGCATTCCACAACTTAGTGAGACCTGGTTTCAAAATAAAGAATAAAAAATAGGGCTGGGGGTGTAGCTCGGAGGTAGAATGCCCCTGAGTTCAATCCCCAGTACCACACACACAAAAAGGTTTTTTTTTCTTTAAGGAAACGATCATAAATGTGAAAATAGTGCCAAGTGAAATACTTGTAGGTTAGAACCGAGACAAAGTGAGTCCTCCTCAGGTTGTGTTGATCCTTTTATTTTTTATTTTTTCACACTGGGGATTGAACCCAGAGGCATTCTACCTCCAAGCTACACCCCCCCACACCCTCCCACACACAATTCTATTTCCTATTTGAAAACAGGGTCTCATCCGGGCATGATAGCGCACGCTTGTAATCCCTGCATTTGGGAGGCTGAGACCGGAGGATCCGGGTTCGCGGCCAGCCTCAGCTACCTAGTGAGGCACTCCGCAACTTAGTGAGACTCGGTTTCAAAATAAAGAATAAAAAATAGGGCTGGGGGTATAGCTTGGAGGTAGAATGCCCCTGAGTTCAATCCCTAGTACCACATAAAAAAAAGAAAGAAAGAAAGAAAGAAAAGAAAAAGAAAACAGGGTCTCGCTGGGTTGCTGAGAGCCTCACTAAGTTGCTTAGGCTGGCTTTGAACCTTTGATCCTCCTCTTAGCCTCCCAAGTACTGGGATTACAAGCATGCCCAGCATGTTGATCCTCTCTACTGCAGAGTATGGCTGGTCACTCAAAGAACACACTATAAGCCGGGCGTGGTGGCGCACGCTTGTAATCCCAGCATTCGGGAGGCTGAGACCAGAGGATCTGGGTTCGCGGCCAGCCTCAGCTACCTAGTGAGGCACTCTGCAACTTAGTGAGACTCGGTTTCAAAATAAAGAATAATTTTAAAAATAGGGCTGGGGGTATAGCTCGGAGGTAGAATGCCCCTGAGTTCAATCCCCAGTACCGCCAAAAAAAACCAAACCAAAACAAAACAAAAAACAAAGAACACACTATGCTTCTTAATTTTTTTTTTTTTTTTTTTTTTTGTGGTAGGAGACATTGAACCCAGGGGCATTCTACCTCTGAGCTATACCTCTAGCCCTATTTTTTTATTCTTTATTTTGAAATTGGCTCTCACTAAGTTGTGGTGGACCTCACTAAGTAGCTGAGGCTGACTCGAACCCATGATCTTCCTGTCTCAACCTCCCAGGTTCTTGGATTACTGGCATGTGCCACCATACCCGGCTAAAATAATGTTGTTGTTGTTGTTGTTTAATTCACAGGAGCAAGTGTGGCTTCCTTGAAAACACTTCTCACTTTGCTCCCATAAAATTGTGCTCCCCTAGTTTTAATTCTACCTTCCTGACTGTTCCTTTTGTCTCCATTTCCTCCACTTCCCTTTAAATACAGCTGAGAAATACTGGAAAGAGGGAAAAAAGGAGCCACCTTGAAGCAGATGACCGAGTTCCAGACCTTGATAACTGTTCCGTGCAAGTCAGCACAGTGACACTCAATAACTCACAGGGCTGTTGTTAGATTCAAGGGGAAGATGAATGGGAACATTTTGCAAATTATGTCAGGAATGTAAGACATTCTCCAGCTCTGTCCTCAGCACTAGCCCTTTCTTTCAATAGTGTCTCTTCCCCCATGGGTTATGTCACCTATTTTCATGGCTTTAGCTGCCATCTATTTGATAAAATTATTTAAGGAGATAAAGAGATTAAAGCAGAGCAAATATGATTAATGTGCAATTGTATTTGGCCTCAGTGTCGGTCTTCTTTCACTCTGGGAACCAGATTGGTAGCTTGATTCCCCACGTGGAAAAACTGCCTTTCACCTCCTGCTGTTTGTGTCCTTCTGGTCTCATTCCTTTCCTCCATCTCATGATCCACACGCTCTCCTTTTATACCCTTGATTTTTCATACTCTTTTACTGACTCCTGCCTTTCCATTTCCCCTAAAGCAGCAGTTTTCAGACTTTAGCATATCAGAATCCACAGAGGAAAGCATCGTGCTTAGTCAAAGAAGTCAGTCATAAAAGACCGCATGCTGTCTGATTCCATTTCTATGAAATGTCTAGAACAGGCAAATCCATAGGGATGGAAAGCAGATTAGTTGTTGCCTGGGGCTGAGGCTGATGGTGTGGGGAATGAGGAGTTGACAATGGGAATGGGATTTCTTTTTGTGGTGATGAAAATGTTTTAAGTTAGATCCTGGTGATGTTCGCACAGCTCTATGGACATGCTAAAAAACTTTAAACGGTACCACTTTAAACAAGAGACTTTTATCCCTATAAAGCTGTTGGGGGTGGGGAAGATTCACATGGAAGGCTTGTTAAAACACAGATTTCTGGGCTTCACCTGAACCCAAAGTTTCTGATTCAGTAGGTCTGATCCAATAGGTTTCTGATTCAAAGTTTCTGATTTTGTAGAAATTCCTAAGTGCTGCTGTGGCTGCTGGTCCAGGACCACACTGGGAACCACTGCCCTAGAGTAGCACGTCCAACAGAGCTGTGATGTGAGCTGCACATGCAATTAAACATTTTCAGCCACATAAAGAAATGAGTAAAGTTAATTTTCACCGTATTTAGTACAGTATATAAAAATATTTTCAATAGGTAGTCAAAATAGTATACTTTGGTGTGTGGATGTGTAGTACTAGGGATTGAACCCAGGTGCATTCTACTTCTGAGCTATATATCCCCTGGGTTCAATCCCTAGTGACACACACACACACACACACACACACACACACACACACACACACACGGGATGGGAGTGTAGCTCAGAGATAGAATGCCCTCTGGGTTCAATTCCCACTACAAAACAAAACCTTTATTTATTTATTTATTTATTGTGGTACTGGGAATTGAACTCAGAGGCATTCTACCTCTGAGCTATACCCCCAGCCCTATTTTTTATTCTTTATTTTGAAACCAGGTCTCACTAAGTTGCGGAGTGCCTCACTAAGTAGCTGAGGCTGAACTTGAACCCAGATCCTCCGGTCTCAGCCTCCCAATGCTGGGATTACAAGCATGCGCCACCACACCTGGCTCTCTTTTTTTTTTTTTTTTTTTTAAAA
>PVLC010044938.1:0-11978 GCA_004027655.1 Graphiurus murinus | reverse complement strand
AGAACCTACAGAGTGGGAGAAAATTTTTGCCAGTTACACTTCAGATAGAGGTTTAATAACTAGGATATACAAAGAACTCAAGAAAATCTCAACTAAGAGAGCAAACAACCCAATCAAAAAATGGGCAAAGGACCTAAATAGACACTTCACAAAAGAAGAAATACAAATGGCCAATAAATGTATGAGGAAATGTTCCACAATTGCATTTATGTTATCTGTTTTCCCTAATCTAGAAGGCTACCTTAGTATGCATTCAGCAGTATGGAAGCAATAGTTTTCCTTTCCTGTTCTTTTTTTTTTTTTTTTTTTGAGTCGGGGAGGGGTACTGAGGATTAAACTCATGGACATTCTACCTCTGAGCTATGTTCCCAGCATCCCTAGCCCTATTTTTATTTTGAAGCAGGGTCTCACTAAGCTGCTGAGGGTCTCACTAAGTTGCTGAGGCTGGCCTTGAAGGTAGGATCCTTTGTCTCATCCTCCCAAGTACTGGGATTGCAGGGGTTTTCCACCACATCCAGCCTTTTTCCTCCTTTAAAAATAAAAATATCAATACCAATATCATCAACATGTATAGGTAAGGGGAGGGAGTGGAATGGGATCCAAAGTGAAACACACTAAGTAAATTATGAATGTATGTTTCTATCACTCTGAACCTCATTATGACATAAAATTACAATGCGCCAATAAAAAATAAAAACTAGGTCAAATAAAAATAAAAACATATAATACTAAAAGTACCTTTTCATATTCCATTCTCTGAGATTCTAATACACCTTCATTTTGAGATTCACGGACCTAGTCTATCTTTAAATAGATAGTAAAAAACAGTTAATATGAATCCGTATAAGCAGGATCTTTTAAATACTGGTTGTATTTAATTGATATATAGTAATTGTACCTATTTGTGAGGTAAAGTGTGACATTTTAATACGCATGTACATAGGTAAGAATTAGATCGGATAATTGGCATATCCACCATCACAGACATTTATCATTTCTCTGTTTTAAGAACACACAAAATCCTCTCTACTAGTTTTTTAAAATATATAATTAATTACTGCCAGCCATAGCTACCCTACTGTGTGTTATTCTACCTATCCAACTGATTCTTAGAGCTATTGGTATCCCTATTTTTTTATTGTAGTAATTCGTGCATTGTAAGCATACATCTTTGTTAGGTACAAATTGTTAACGACATATTTGCATACATTTCTCATTTGACCACTTCCCCTATTCCCACCTCATTCCCTCACCCTCCCTCCCTCTCAGGTTCAGTTCAGTGAGTGACCATGGTATAATTGTGTAAGTACATCATGTGCCTTAGGGTGTCCCACCGCTCCGTCCATCCCCTTTGATTAAATCAACTTCTTTGCTTATCAAGGGTCTCTTCTTTTCATCTGGAGACCCTCCTATGCCCCATCTTCTCCCTAGCATCCGCATATTAGGGAGAACATATACTTCTTTACTCTTTGTGACTGGCTAATCTCACTTAACATAATGTTTTCCAGTTGCATCCATTTCCCTGCAAAGAACATGATTTTATTCTTCTTTATGGCTGAGTAAAATTCCATTGTGTACATATCCCATAGTTTTGTAATCCATTCATCTGTGGTTGGACATCTTGGCTGCTTCCATAGTTTGGCTATTGTAAATTGTGCAGCTATAAACATAGATACACATGCATCGGTCTGAATAATTTGGTTTCCATTCTTTTGGGTATATACCCAGTAGTGGTATTGCTGGGTCATATGGTAGGTTCACTCCCATTCATCTGAGGATCCTCCATACTGTTTTCCACAGTGGTTGCACAAGTTTGCAATCCCACCAACAATGTATTAGGGTTCCCACTTCTTCACACCCTCACCAGCAGGTGATGTTGTTCGTGTTTTTTATGATTGCCATTCTGACTGGAGTTAGGTGAAATCTCAGGGTAGTTTTATTTGCATCTCCCTGATTGCCAATGATGTGGAACATTTCCTCATACATTTATTGCCCATTTGTATTTCTTCTTTTGTGAAGTGTCTATTTAGACCCTTTGCCCATTTTTTATTGGGTTATTTGGTTTCTTAGCTGTGATTTTCTTGAGTTCTTTGTATATCCTAGATATTAGACCTCTATCCGAAGAGTAACTGGCAAAATCTTCTCCCACTCTGTAGGCTCTCTGTTGAGGTTCTTGATAGTTTCCTTTGCTGCACAAAAGCTCTGCAGTTTAATGCAATCCCATGTATTGATCTTCCTGAGGGTTGTTTTTGCGTTTGAGGTCCTGTTGAGAAAGTTATTACCTGTGCCTATGTGTTCAAGTGTTGGTCCTATGCCCTCTTCAAGTAGCTGCAAGGTCTCTGGTCTGACTTCCAGGCCCTTGATCCACCTTGAGTTGACTCTTGTGCAGGGAGATGAACTGGGGTTTTTTTCCATTTTCCTGCATATGGTTAACCAGTTTTGCCAACACCATTTGTTTGTTATCTTTTTTCCAGTGTATATTTTTGGTTCCTTTGTCAAAAATCAGTTGACTGTAAGTCTGTGGGTCTGTTTCTGAGTCTTCTATTCTGCTCCATTGCTCTATGTGTCTGTTTTTGTGCCAGTACCATGCTGTTTTTATTACTGTGGCTTTGTAGTAGAGTTTGAAGTCAGGTATTGTGATGCCTCCTGCATTATTTTTATTGCTAAGAACTACTTTGGATATCCTGGGCTTTTTTTTTTTCCAGATGAATTTAAGGACTGATTTTTCTATGTCTGTGAGGAGCGACCTTGGCAATTTCATGGGTATTGCATTGAATTTGTAGATCAGTTTTGGGAGGATGGCCATTTTGATGATATTTATTCTGCCTATGCAAGAGCATGGTAGATCCTTCTATCTTCTAAGGTCTTCATCGATTTCTTTCTTCACCTTTTTATAGTTTTCCTTATAGAGGTCTTTTATCTCCTTGGTTAGGTTTATCCCTAAGTAATTTATTTTTCCGGGTGCTATTGTGAGTGGAATTGCTTTCTGGATTTCTCTTTCAGTTGATTTATGGTTGGTATATAGAAAGGCTTCTGATTTTTTATGATTGATTTTGTATCCGGACACCTTACTGAATTTGTTGATCAGTTCTATGAATTTTTTTGTTGAGTTTCTTGGGTCTTCTAAGTATAGTATTATGTCATCTGCAAAAAGGGATAGTTTTAGTTCTTCTTTCCCTATTTTTACCCCTTTGATTTCCTTCTCTTGTTGCTCTGCCTAGAGTCTCGAGTACTATATTAAACAGAAGTGATAATGGACATCTTTGTCTTGTTCCTGTTTTTAGTGGGAACTCTTGCAGTTTCTCTCCATTTAATATGATATTGGTTGTGGGTCTATTGTATATTGCCTTTATGATGTTGAGGTAATTTCCTTCTATTTCGATACTCTGAAGTGCTTTTAGCATGAATAGGTGTTCGATCTTGTCAAATGCTTTTTCAGCATCAATTGAGGTGATTTTTGACTTTGATTCTGTTTATGTGGTGAATTACATGGATTGTTTTTCAAATGTTGAATCAGACTTGCATCCCTGGGATAAACCCGACTTGGTCATGGTATATAATTTTCTAAATGTGATTTTGAATGCACTTTGCTAGTATCTTGTTTAGCAGTTTTGCATCTAATTTCATCAATGGTATAGGCCTATTGTTTTCTTTTCTTGAGCTGTCCTTATTTGGTTTTGGTATTAGTGTGATGTTGGCTTCATAGAAGGTGTTTGGGAGGGTCCCTTTTCTTTCTATTTCACGTAATAGCTTGAGGAGTATTGGGATTAAATCTTCTAAAACTGTTTTATGGCCTGGACTTTTGTTTGATGGTAAACTCTTTATTCTTGTTTCTACCTCGTTGGTTGGTCGGTTTAAGTTTTCAATATCTTCTTGACTCAATTTAGGGAGGTTGTATGTGTCTAGGAATTTGTCAATTTCTTCTAGATCTTCCATTTTGTTGGAGTATAGTTTTTCAGAATAGTTTCTGACTATATTCTTTATTTCTGTACTGTCAGTGGTGATATCACCTTTTTCAACTCTTATTTTGGTAATTTGGGTTGATTCTTTCTTTTGGTTAGATTGGCCAATGGTTTATCTATCTTGTTTATTTTTTCAAGAAACAAGCTTTTCGTTTTGTTCATATTCTGTATTGTTTTTTTATTTTATATTTCATTAATTTCTGCTCTAATTTTCATAATTTCCTGTCTTCTCCTTGCTTTGGGGCTAGATTGTTCTTGTTTTTCAAGTCCTTTGAGTTGTGTCAGTAGGTTATTTATTTGGTACTTTCTATTCTTCTTATGTGGGCACTCAGTGCCAAAAATTTCCCTCTTAGTACTGCCTTCAAGGTGTCCCAAAGGTTTTGATATGATGTGTCTCTGTTTTCATTTGTTTCTAGGAATTTGTTAATTTCTCCTCTTACTTCTTCTAGGACCCACTCTTCATTCAGCAGTGTGATGTTCATTCTCCATGCGCTTACTCGGTTACTCTGGGTCTTCTTGGAATTTATTTCTAGTTTCACTCCATTGTGGTCTGAAAAGATGCAGGGAATTTTGTTACACTTTTTGAATTTGCCAGTGCTCGCTTTGTGGCTGAGAATGGGGTCTATTTTGGAGAAAGTTCCATGAGCAGCTGAGAAAAATGTGAATTCAGCTGCAGTTGGGTGGAAGGGTATACGTGTCTAATAGGTCCATTTGGTTTATGGTATCCTTTAGGTCTGAGGCGTTTCTACTGACCTTTTGTTTAGAAGAATGATCTAGAGATGTAAGAGGAGTATTGAAGTCTCCTAGTATTAGCATATTGGGATCTATGTGTGTCTTTATATCATACAGAGTTTGTTTTATGAAAGTGGCTGCACTTATGTTTGGGGCATAGATGTTGATAATTGTTTTTTCCTCCTGCTGGATTGTTCATTTTACTAGTAAAAAATGACCTGATTTGTCTCTTCTGATAAGCTTGGGCTTGAAGTCCAGTTTAGCTGATATCATAGTTGCTACTCCTGCTTGTCTTCGAGTTCCATTGTCATGGATTACCTTACTCTAGCCCTTCACCTTTAGCTTGTGGGCATCTTTGATTGTAAGGTCTGTTTCTTGTAGGCAGTATATAGATGGATTCTGGGTTTTGATCCATTTTGCCAACTTGTGCCTTTTTATTGGGGAATTGAGACCATTTATATTCAGTGTGACTATTGAGAGATGGTTTTTAATTCCTAACATTTTGAGTTTTGACTTCTATTTTCGGTGGTGTTGATTCTTCTTTGATTAGTTGTTTGCTTCCTGGAAATTATTGTTTCTCTGGTTCTGACGTTTACTGGTTAGTTCTTCTTTGTAGTTAATCTCTTTAAGTAGTTTCTCTAGTGCTGGTTTGGAAGACATAAATTCTTTCATTTTCTGTTCGTCAAGGAAGGTTTTTATATCCCCATCTATTTAAGAGAGAGTTTTGCTGTGTATGAGAATCTTAGCTGCAAGTTATTTTCTTTCAGAATTTGGAATATGGTACTCCAACCTCTCCTGGCTTTCATGACTTGATTTGGGAGGTCTGGTGTGATGCTAATTGGTTTGCCTCTAAATGTCACTTGGCCTTTTACTTTTGTTGCCTTTAAGATTCTCTCCTTTGCCTCTACATTGGTCAGTTTCATTATTATGTGGCGTGGTGAACCTCTTCTTTGGTCTTGTCTTGAGGGAGTTCTGTATGTTTCCTGTACCTGTGTGTTGACTTCTCTTTCTATGTTGGAAAATTCTCTGTTATTATTTCTTTGAAGAGATTATTTATTCCATAAGTTTCAACTTCTAATCCCTCTTCTATGCCTATTATTCTTAGGTTAGCTCTTTTAAAATTGGCCCAAATCTCTTCGATGTCCAATTCATACTGTCATATTTTTTTTCTAAGGTATGTACTATAGATTCATTTTTGGTATGGTCATCCTCTAAGAGTGATATTCTGTTTTCCATGTGATCGAATCTGGTGTTTATAGTTTGTATGGATGCCTTCATTTCGATTATTTCATCTTTCCCTTCCTTCAATGCTTCTCTTTGGTTTCTTTTTAGGTCATTGAATTCTTTATTTGTTCCTTTATTTCTTTAAAGCTCTGCCTACATCCTTTCCGAAAATCCTGTATTGTTTCTAGTATTAAAAATCTGAATTGTTCTTCTGGTAGTCTCTGCCATTCTGGGTGGTGAGATCTGTTATTGAGGGGTTGTGGTAGCTCATTGTTTCTTTGTTATTTTTCCTTCCCATGGTTACCCTGTTCTTCAATTTATATCTTTGCTGTTTTACAAGTTTTCTCATCCAATCTCTGCAGTGGGGGTTTAGAGGTGACAGTTTGTGTTCAGAGATAATGTTTAGGTGAGAGGTCACACTAATGAACGCAGGAATAGCGTAAAGAAGAGGGTATGTCCCAGCCAAATAAGAGGTTGAGTGTGTTGAGGTGATATATTGTAAAGATTAGAGATGGTAGATAATGATATATGGCAGGAAAAAGAGGAAAAGAAAATAGAGGAGGTAAAGTGTTGCAGAGAGGAATATCGGGGGGGAAGCTTGTAAAAGGGATAAGGAGAGGATTCAAGAGCCTAAGCAAGAGATAACAAAGCAAGTATTAATCCAAACAAACATAAATAAGTCAAAGCAATACAAAACAAAAACAGAGTATAAACAGATAAAACTTAACACCAAAGAAGAAGAGAAAAAAAGAAGATAAAAAATAAAAAGTAAAAAAAAAAACCAACCCACAATCTACAAATAGCAACCCAATACTAATACAAACATTCTATTAGTTCATAAGTACCGAGCTTAAATTTTCAAGTGTGTCTCTGGCATTTTTATTTGCTCCATCAGTGCAGGCAGAGGATTTTGTTAGTTTTTCTCCTGATGCTAGCTTATGTCTCTGTGCTCTCCACTGGGCCTGGCTGCATCTCTCTCTCTCTGGTTTTTGCTTTTGCAGTCTAAATGCCAGGCCTTTCCAGATGCCCTATGTGCACTGGATTCCTCTGCCCTTCTGGCCTTGTCTAGCCTCTAGAAGGGTGGGTGACTGAGTCTATTCTTTGTATTGTGAACCCCGCACCCCAGGGGCATAGTCCAACTTATGGATCCCTGCTCCTCGGCCTGTTCTACCTCCAGATGCTGGGGGTGCAATAAGACAATGATGGTCTGGATAGCTGGCAGGAAGTTGGTTGGGAGGGGCTGGCAGCAAAGATGGCGACCACCGTTTCGCGGCACGCGCTGGCTCCCCTGTACCTCCTGGGCTCTGTTTAGGCACTCCCAGTTCACGCTCACATTTCAAGTACTCCTTCTCTTCCCTCTGTCTAGAAGCTGGATTCACGGCCGTCCTCTTTCAGGCTGTGCCATTGGTCACTGTTCCATCTCTGTGGCGGAATGCAGGGGCAGACCCTTGGGAGCTTACACTGATCATCCCACACCTTCCGTTTGCTGTGGATGGTATGGGGATCCCCGTCTGGGTAGTGCATGGAGACCCAGGGGTGCCCACGCCACGCCTGGACTGTTAGCTGTGTCCGCCGTGTAGTTTGCAGCTCACAGCGTCTGGCTCGTCCCCGCTGCTCCAGGTCCCGTCTCCACAGCCTAGTTCTTTAGCACGGTGCCAGTTGTAGTTCAAATTTCACTTTTTTGTTGTATTTTTTGTTCTGTTTGGAAGCTCTTTTTATGGTAAATTTAATTTGAAATCACAGCATCTGGGGAAAGTTGTTTCACTCAGTCGCCATCTTTGATTCCTCCTGGTTCCCCTATTCTAATGCATCTCTTTAAAGATGGAGAAACTGAGGCTCAGAGAGACAGAGAATAAGTTGTCTGAGGTCATACCTGGAATTAAAGACTGATGTGAGTTTAGTGGTTAATATCTGTTGAAATAAAATGTCACCTCAACACAAGAATTTTGTTACCCAACTTCTAAAGGAAAGTATCTCATCTGTCTACTTCAAGTGTCTGGGAGCAACACAGAAGCAGGCCCTATTGAGTGGCATAGAAACTGGCACATCCTGCCAAATGTGATGACACTCACCTGTAATCCCAGTACTTAGGAGGCTGAGACAGGAAGATCACAGACTGGAAGCCAGTGCATGATAACTTAGCAAGACTGCATTTCAAAATAAAAAAGAGGGAAATAGGAGTGTAGCCCAGAGGTAGAACTCTGCTGGGTTCAACCCCTCAAGCACCACACAAAAAAAGAAACTGGCACATCCTATTAGTGAATAAAGTTTTTGCTGAATATATAAATGAATGAGTAAAACAATCATTGGAATGCTGCCTAGTTTAGCACATTGTGCCTCCCTCTTTAATGAACCTCAGTTTCCTAATCTGTTCAAGAAGGATAATGATACTCTCTGTCTTAAGTAGTCCTTGTGAGATTCAAATGTATATCAAAGTGATTTGTAAACAGGGAAATGCAAATATTATACAGAAGGGCCCTGTGAGTTGGTTTGATAAGAAGCTTAGAGAATGGAGATAAAGTCCCCTCAAAAAAAGTGGAATTATACAAATCCTTTCCCCACAGTGAGTTTCCCTCAAGCAAAACTCTAGTGTACATATCTTTATCTATGTATGCTTTGTCAGAAACAAATCCCCATGTGAGTATATGGAAGCCAATGCTGATATAGGTAATTAGAGAAGGAAGGAAGTGAGGTTGACAAAGGGAAAAAGAGTTGAGTGGGTGTTCAAGCAGGAGCGGAGACATTTGGAGGGTGTAAAGGAGCTGGAGAGTAGAAGGAAAATCTGCACCATGGCTCTTAAAACCATAGCTAATGCTTCTAAAGTGTAAGGCAAAATTTTAAAGGCATGTATTTCAAAATTTTAATGCTTCATGGTCCTGATTACACCATGCCTCACATATTAACATGGTTTTTAAAAACACCAATGTCAATCCTGATTTAAGCAGCAAAAATGGGGAAGAGCCTTTGAGGAATCAGACAAAACAAAAAAGAGCAGACAAGTAAGATCACCAGTAAATAAAATGATATAAGGGTGATTGAGTTGTTTTTCTTCCTTGAGCTCAGACAAATTTAATTACACAAATACTTATATTAACACATGAGTTTGTGACATTTATGGCTCATATGTCCAATAATTGTGATTTAGTTCTCTACAAAATAGTCAATGGATTTGTACATATAAAATAAAGAACACTGGGTTGAGAAAGAAAGGAGCAAGTTACCATGTGCTTTGAATTGCGTGTCTGAGACCCAGGAGGTGGGAGTTAACCACATGACTATTATATAGGGAATTTCTTGAGCAAAGAAGCAGACATAAAAAATAAAATAATCTTCTTCTCTATATCATGGATAACAAAGTAAAACAAAAGTAGAAACTTTTCATTGACAATTCTTAGAGGGTGAGATCCACAGAACTTTCTGGTCAGTAAAGGTTCATATGTGATTAAATTGGATGATGGTCATGTCTCTCATTTGTAATATATAAACATTTGCTTATATCTTTATTTAGTGACCTATGAACTATTTTTATGAACACAGAAGGAATCGGTAAACATTTACAATGGCTACATTAGTTCCACAAGGGTAATTTGGAGGCAGGGTCTATTAATACAAGGACACACACACACACACACACACACACACACACACACAAATATGTCTACACCTCTGATGGTAAATTTTATGTGTCAACTTGACTAAGCTATGGATGTCCAGATAGCTGCTAAAATATGGTTTCTGACATGTCTGTGAGGGTGGTTCTGAAAGATATTATCATTTGAATCAGGAAACTGAGTAAAGAATATTAGCCCTCTTCAATGTGGGTGGAAATCATCCAATCCATTGAGAGCCTAAATGGAATGAAAAATAGAAGAAGGAAGAATTCATTCTCTGTATGTGCTGGGACATCAACCTTTTTCTACCCTCAGACAAGGACATGTACCACCAGCAACCTAGTTCTTAAACCTTTAGGTTTGAGCTCCAACATCAATTTTCTCAGGCCTCCAAATTTTAGATGGCAGATTGGGGCACTTCTTCACTCCCAAAATTGCATGGACGAATCCCTCATAATAATTCTGTTTCTATATATCTCTATACTTATTGTAAAAATTCTCCTTTCCTATACCATAATAGTCTGTCAATTGATCAAATAAATTTCATTTACTGCTTAGTTTAGTAAAAGTCTCCAATATTTGTAGTCTCAGTAATGTCTACAGAAGAGTACATCAAGGGTGTGATATGGGAGAAGGATCCAAGATGGCAACTGAATGAAACAGCTTTCCCCAGACGCTGTGAATTCGAACAAAATTTACCATATAAGGAGCATCTTAACAGAAGAAAAATACAACAAAAAAAGTGAAATTTGAACTACACCTAAAGAAGATCAAAAAAGTGGACTCAGGAGGGCAAGGGGACTTGCTACAGCCCCGCGCCCAGGGCTACGGCCCCGCGCCCTGCGCAGCAGTGGTTCAGCGCCACGCGGAAGAATTAGGCTGTGGAAGGAGCAGCGGGGACGAGCCAGACGCTGTGAGTGGCTAACTACATGGGGACACAGCTAACAGCCCAGGAGTGGCATTGGCCCCAGATCTCCACGAACTACCCAGGTGGGGATCGCCGCAACACTCACAGTGATTAGAACCACCCTGTGGAACAGTCGGCAGAAGCTCCCTCGGGCCAGTCGGAAGCTCCCGCGGGCCAGTGTCTACGTACCACCCCAAAGATGGAGCAGTGAGCAATGGCGCAAAGGAGGAAAGAGCACAGGCGTGAATCCAGCTTCTTGACGGAAGGAAGAGAAGGAATACTGGAAACTCGAACACAAACTTGGAGAGGGGAGCCTGCGCCCGCTGGGAACGGCGGCTGCCATCTTTGCCGCCAGCCCCTCCCACGAACTTCCTGCTAGCTACGCAGACCAGCATTGTCCGATTGCACCCCCAGCCTTCAGAACGGGAACAGGCCGAGCTGTAGGGAGACGTAAGTCGGGCCACGTGCACCTTGGGTGCAGGGTGCGGGATTCACAAAGCAAAGGATAGACTCAGGCATCTGCCCTGCTAGAGCCTAGACAGGACCAGAAGGGTGGAGGAACCCAGTGCACACAGGGTATCTGGAAAGGCCTGGCTTTTAGACTGCTAAAGCAAAAAGCAGAGACAGAGACGCAGCCAGACCCAGTGGAGAGTCCAGAGACATAAACTAGCAGTGGGTAACTCTCTGCCTGCACTGACAGAGCAAATTAAAATAAATGAATAAATAAAGAAATAAATAAATAAATAACACCAAAGACACACGTGAAAATTTAAGCTCGGTACTTATGAACTAGCAGAGTTTTGGTTTTAGTGTCTGTTCGCTATTTGTAGATTTTGGATTTTTTTGGGTTTTTTTTGTTTGTTTGTTTGTTTTTTGTTTATTTTGGTTTTGGTTTCTGGTTTCTTTTGGTTTTGTTTTTTTCATTCTCTTTTGGTGTTAAGTTTTAAATTTTATCTGTCTAAACTCTGTTATTGCTTTGATTTGTTTATGTTTATTTGGATGAATACTTGCTTTGTTATCTCTCACTTAGGTCATTGAACCCCCTCCTTACCCCTTTTACAAGCCCCCACCCATATTTCTCTCTGCTATACTTTACGTCCTCTCTTTTCTTTTCCTCTTTTTCCTGTCACATATCAATATCTACCATCTCTAATCTTTACCCCCTACTTTACCCTATCCCTGCATCTATTATGGTGACCTCTCACCCAAACTCCATCTCTGAAAACACCCTGTCGACCCTAAACCCCAACTACAGAGATTGGACAAGAAAATTTGCAAAAACAGCAAAGAAATAAATCGAAGAACAGGGAAAGCATGGGAAGGAAAAATAACAAAGAAACAACGAGCCACCACAACCCCTCAATAACAGATCTCACCAACCCAGAATGGCAGAGACTACCAGAAGAACAATTCAGATCTTTAATACTAGAAACAATACAGGATTTTCAGAAAGAATGTAGGCAGAGCTTTAAAGAAATAAAGGAAGACATAAAGGAACAAATAAACAGAGAATTCGAAGACCTAAAGAGAAACAAAACAGAA
>PVLC010044937.1:0-11887 GCA_004027655.1 Graphiurus murinus | reverse complement strand
GTCACAATCACTGATGTCATCGTTGGGAAAATTCTCAAGTTGTCCTCTGATTCAGGCCTTTCAGGCCTTGAAGCCAGCGGGATTGAGGAGCTTGCTGAGAGCAGTATGGCTCTGGACAGTATGTTTGCTCCACAGGCAGCAAACATAGGGGATGGGCCTGCCAAGAAAATAGGTGACCAGGCCTCCCAGCAGACACAGGTCCTCCAGACTGCCTCTTTAAAGGATGGTCCTGCAAAGCGGGCAGTGTGGGTCGGCCGTAACAGTGCAGAGCCGGAAGATGCTACCAAATCAACAGTGTCCAAGGACAAGGCCAAGCTAGAGGTGACCAAAGCAGTGGTCGTGGACCTTGGTACTGGCTACTGTAAATGTGGCTTTGCTGGCCTGCCAAAGCCCACCCACAAGATCTCAACGACAGTGGGCAAGCCCTACATGGAGACGGCTAAGACTGGGGATAATCGCAAGGAGACGTTCGTGGGGCAGGAGCTGGTCAAACCAGAGGTTCGTCTCAAGCTAGTTAATCCTCTGCAACATGGCATCATTGTGGACTGGGACACAGTGCAGGATATCTGGGAGTACCTCTTCCGTCAAGAGATGAAGATCTCCCCTGAGGAGCACGCCGTCTTGGTTTCAGATCCTCCCCTGAGCCCACACACCAACAGAGAAAAGTATGCCGAGATGCTGTTTGAGACCTTCAACACACCTGCGATGCACATTGCCTACCAGTCCCGCCTGTCCATGTACTCCTACGGAAGGACCTCTGGCCTGGTGGTGGAGGTTGGCCATGGTGTGTCCTACGTGGTCCCCATCTACGAGGGTTATCCTTTGCCCAGCATCACTGGAAGGCTTGACTATGCAGGCTCTGACCTGTCAATCTACCTGATGAGCCTGTTGAATAATTCAGGGAAACACTTCACCGAGGACCAGATGAGCATCGTGGAGGATATCAAGATGAAATGCTGCTTTGTGGCACTGGACCCTATCGAAGAAAAGAAAGTCCCTGCCACCGAGCATGAGATTCAGTATACTCTGCCTGACGGGAAGGAGATACAGCTGGGCCAGGAAAGGTTCCTCTGCTCTGAGATGTTGTTCAAGCCATCTCTGATCAAGTCCATGCAGCTGGGCCTCCACACCCAGACAGTGTCCTGCCTTAACAAGTGTGACATCGCCCTCAAGCGGGACCTCATGGGGAATATCCTGCTCTGTGGGGGCAGCACTATGCTCAGTGGGTTTCCTAACCGCCTGCAGAAGGAGCTGAGCAGCATGTGTCCCAATGACAGCCCACAGGTAAACGTGCTGCCTGAGAGAGACACTGCCGTGTGGACTGGTGGCTCTATCCTGGCCTCACTTCAGGGTTTCCAGCCATTGTGGGTCCACCGCTTTGAGTATGAGGAACATGGGCCTTTCTTCCTCTACAGAAGGTGCTTCTGAGCTTGGACGAGGCATGGCTGCTGTGGTGGCCGTAAGTCAGCTTCAGAGGCAGGCGCCCATCCTATACATGGGGCGCTGAGCCAGCGCATTCATCACTGTATCATTAAACACTCCTCATATTTCCCTCTAGAACTTGTTTCTCTATTTCCTGACTTAAGAACAACTTCATGGATGCAGCATCAGTCTTAAAATATGTATTTGAAAAAAATAAAGCCAGGGGTGGAGGGGAAGGAAAGATGATATATGCATGCATGATATTGATTGGTTAAACACTTGTTCTTAGGAGAAACTGGTTCTAAAATTATTCTGTACATATTATGGGTATTCCCCACTGTAGGAACTACTTTATTGTTAAAATCTGCTTGGAAAGTAGAAGTATGCTGTAAAAGTTCAATCTCCTAAAAAGCAGCAGTGTACATTTCATATTAACCAGCAACTCTGAAGGCTTGGAAACTGCTAGCAGAGGTATCTGACCCCTGCTTTAACTATACCTTCTTTTAATTCCAATAGACACTTATGCCTCAATACCAATTCTTATTAAGCCATCATGGTGTCTGACCATTGAAGGCTAGTATATTATGAGCAAGGTATGTGTATGTGTATGTGTCTTAAGGGGGTAATTCTTCAGAAAATAGATTTCCCCGTTTAAATAACAAGACTTACCTTCGGTTACCAGTAATGAGGTTGAAGATGAAAGCCACAGTTCTATAAGATAACAATCTAGATTCTCTATCAGCCTGTATATATTTGGAGTTTGGGATAGAGGTTGCAGGTTCTGGGGCTGATGGTGGTGCGGGTTTGTGGGAGGCTGCCCTGCACTAGCCATTCAAATCCAGTTGAGGAACCCAAAGGAACATACAGACCTTTGGTAGCTAAGGAAGCCCCTCCCAGGCCCAGCAGCTTCTGTGGTATTGCTTACCTATAACACCGAGTAGCTCATATAGATGATGTAAAACCAGAGACAAACATCTAAATATCAGGATCTGGCCTTCAAGAGATCACAATAGCTGGCTAGTATCTTGTAGACTTCTACTTCTTATACAGAAGCCCCAAAGTCTCTTACTTAATGGTCCTTAGCCACACATGCACACACATAGCATTCAGAGGGGAGCTTGTCTACAACCTCTTAAGACATTTACAGTTATTCAGCTTCTAAGATTTCCCCCTTACCCTGGTACAAATAAATACGACAGACAAGGATGGACACCCAGAGAAGGTGCGTGACCGGTGTTTAAGGACTGGCACATGAAGAGGGAAAAATCTAATTTTGCCTCTCAAATTTGCAGTCTCCTTAAATTACTAAGAATGGATAGTTGTATATATTTTTCAAAATACCCACCAGTTGTGGATATAACAAATTTCTTATACATGTACATGTGTGTGGGTATACATAATGTATACACACACATGAATACAGAGAAATTTTTAAACTTGTGGCAGTGCTAAGAAATTACATCAAGCTATACTCAGACATAATGAAAACATTTCATGACTCAGTGTTTTTAAAAAACGCATGGATCTGAAATCCACTTTGATTGAAAACCGCCCTCTGCAAGCTCCTTCTAGATGTTTGGAACATCTGAGAAAAGCTGTCCAACTCAATGGTGCCAAGAAAGCAACTGAAGACCAGCTTACTGCAGCATAAACTTACTTGCAGACAGAGTACACATCTGGGGGAGGAGTGTGCAGTCTCTTCTAAAACTCACCAGAATCCTCTCCAAGTTAAGCACTCATCACTTACAAGTTTCTTCTTTCCCCATATACTCCAATTCTTCCCCGTGAATTTTCCCCTGGCTTTGCCTTCAATTTGGAAAGTCTGCTCCTGCCTGCTGTGTCTCAAACTGAACAAAATTCAATCCTGTTCAGATAAAACAGTAATTGACAGTAATCTGCATTCACACAAATTCTTCTTTGCTGCTACAATACATTATTTTAAAGAAATTAAGCATCCACAACAATCTACATTATTATCAACAGCCACATTTACTTCTACTTATAGTTTATCAGTATGGGTCACTTTACTATTGTCCAAGGCAAGAGCACTACAATATACTAAAATGCTATATAAGTTACCATGTTCATTTATCCATTCCAAATAGTAATCACAAAATACAAAGTCAGACATTTAATTATAGCAAATCCATGATGGGTATGAGTTAAAGAGTAGATTTCCCCAAAGCAAAGTATATCTTTTTCTTCTTTTTTTTATTAGTTTGTGAAAATGTTCAAATATACAAAAAAGTTGAATTATACAGCAAATACTCCTAGATTCTACAGTTAACATTGTACTATAATAAGGAAAATCTTCTGAAATTACAATTTTGGTTAGATCTATATGCTGAGGATCAAAAGCAGCATTTCTTATTATTTTATATAGAGTAATGAAGGTCTGGTTCTGGTATTAAAAACATGGAAGGAATTTTTAACTTTACCCAAGGACTAGACACAAAACTCTTGTCAAAATAAACTGGTTTTTTTCTAAACCTGCCAAAAAGAGAAAACACTCTCATTTTTCCAAAGAAAAATAAATGAATCTCTCATTTATCAGAAATCTCTTTTGTTTACTAATTTCTCTCCAGCTTCCAAATATGAGAGAAAACATACACTCTTCACTTTGAGACTGGCTAATCTCAAACTTAAAATAATATTCACTAGTTCCACCCATTTCCTTTATGGCTGAGTAAAATTCCACTGTATATGGCACAGTTTCACTATCTACTCATCTGTTGACAGACACATAGGCTGGTTTCATAATTTGGCTTTTTTGAATTGTACTACTATAAACATGGATCTGCATGTATCACTAAATGCTTTTGAAATTCTCAGCCCTGAAACTCAGAAAGACATGAGATCTGTTCTGGGTTTTGTTTACTTTCCTTTTAAAGTGGTTAATGTAAACAAACATCTTATATTTTATGTCTACTTTATTACATGCTATGAACGCTTCTGTTTTAGAACATTTTTTTTGTTTTGTTTTAAAGCACTCTTGAATAACAGATGACTGAGTTAAGATAAAGAAAAAGGGGGAAAAAACAAAAAATGAAACAGCCTAAACACTGGCAAAAATATTTCAGTTACAGGAAGCAGTTATTTGGAGAATAAAGAAAAATTTTCAGCCATGCATGCCATACAGCATGTACTGCTCACTCAAACCAATTGTACGTGATACTATTTCAGAAACTCTGATTTGTTCCAGCTCTAACCTTGTTGATTCTCTAGCAGAGAATACATAAAATAGTCCACAAAACAGAGTAACCAGAAGGCTCAGTTCAATTAAAACTGGAAGTTTATAACTTAGACAATTCATTTAACTTTTTATTATGCTTTAAAGCGAAGAGAAGCTAGTAAAGTGATTATATCCGACTGAATGTTGGTTAATCTGTTGTTTATATATTATGTTCTCTTCCAGTAACAAAACAATTTAGAGACTATTTTACTTGTCTTCATATTTTTGAGGTAGAAGCCATGAAACATTACTCCCTATTAACAGACAAGAACAGAGGGACAAATCAATTATGTGACTTGTCCAAGGTCCTGATGTAAATCAGACCTGTGATTAGGAAAGAGTCCCAATCTTATATTTATCATAAATAATCATGCTCTCAAAGAGCACTAAGTACAACAGCAGCAATTCTTTGAAAAAAAAAAAAAAAAAAAAGCTATTCTGGCTAAAGCTTAAAGTTTCGCTAATGATTAAGATGTATACCCCTAAAGAGAGCTGTCTAGTGCCTGCTGAGGCCTGGTGCACACAGCGGCTCTCGGCAACAGGAAGGCAGACCAGCACAATTCCCAGTTCTCAACTGCCAGGCCTCAAGGAGCAGAGGGGAGGGCAGCTAGGAAGGAGTGAGAAACCGTCTTCTCTCTTGGCACCTTTCTAGCTCCAGTCAGTCACTCTAGCAGTCTCAGTTTCCACTGGGTTCTTCTGTCCATCTTCGGCGGTATAAAAATCTCAGCATCTAAAGGTAAGAAAGGAATGGAAATTGTGATAGTCACATTCTCTTGATGGTGAGACTGAGGCAGTAACTCTGCACTAAACTAGGTAATTTTTAGTTTTACAGTTACAAGAAGACCATCACAGCACGAGTTAATGTCTATACAATCCTCGAAACCTTCTGGTTAGAGCAAACACAGCCTGGAGGCCCTGCCTCGGGCAGAAGGAATGCATTGGTAGTGGTTACATGGCAATAGACACTTATTAAAACTCATCAAATTGTATGGTAAATGCTACACACTTTACGTAAAATTCAATTTTTAACGATATATCATCAGCCCTATTCTATTTTTTAATTGGAAATAGGGTCTCACTAAGTTGCTGAGAGCCCTGCTAAATTGTTGAGGATGGCTTCCAACCTTCGATCCTCCTGTCTCAGTCTTCTAAGTACTGGGATTACAGGTGTGTGCCACCACGCCCAGCTGAGGGCCTTCCTTTTCTTATACAACCTTGTAACCACAGGACATTGATCATAAACATGCAGATTTATTACAAATATACAAATATTTTTAATATTTGTATCTTACAAATATTACAAATGTCTTTAAGGTTTAGTTGGAAAACTGAAGTGCTCTTTGATATGGGGAAGACATTAGAATACTCCAGCGAAAGGTGTGACCAGGTATGCATCGCATTAGTAGCAAAGAGCACAGGGAGCAGAGATCAGACATCGGTACAAACTAAACAATTACCAAATCACCTCAGGCCCCAGATGAATTGTTACCACCACAGAAATAAGCACATGTGTTGGATCTGATACCAACAGCAGGTTGGCAAACACCAGGAGGAAGGGAGCTGGTGCCACTGTAGTTATTGTGCAGATGTACTGGTTCAGTTTGGATGGAAGCAACCCAACTTGTCAAAGTTAAATTTAATCTGAATCCCCAAAAGGTACTTCAAATGTCATCAAATGCTATCATAGTGCAGCATTTAAATGAAAAAATTTCAGAATATTGCTGTCACATGATTTAAAGTACAAATATGAGCAGTGAAAACTGCCAATTATCTTAGAACTTATCACCAACTTTTCAAAGCCAGCTGAATGATCCATCTGAAGGGCAAATACTCAGGCACCAAATTTATCTGTTAAAAGTTTCTATCCAACCTTCAAAACAAAGGCTTGTAACTTTTAAGAATATATAACCTGGCTGAGAACTATCTTCTGCCAACAAACAAGACATCTTTGGTATAAGAACTAAATAGAAAATGTAGATAAAATACTAATATTCCTTGGATTTGCCTTCAAATTATACTATCAATCAATCAAAAAGGTTCAGTGAATAAGCAACTATTATGAAAATGTCCCCAAGATGTTAAGGCTTAATTGCCAAGAGCCAAAAACAATCATTCGAAACAATGTTTCAAATGCATATATAAACGCAGAATGTTCAGATTCAAACTGTAACTGTGATGTGTATGGACAAGTCAGTATCACTAAAAATTTATAAAAATTATACATGTAATGTCATGTTGGATTTTCCTCTACCAGGCCCATGCCACTAGAAGCATTAGACTAATCTTACTAAAGATATAGTCTCAGAATGGAGGGGGGCTGTACTCTGTACTCTTCTTACACTGCTGACCTTTTCAGTGGCCACAGATTTTCCTTCTGTTCAGAACTATGATAATTTATAAGGAAGAGTTACTAACCAAGAAGAGGAGTCAAAGTCTTCTGCTGTTGATAAGAGGCCATGATGCTGTTTGCAGTAGAATTGGGACCTAGAACCTAAGTAGAATAAGTAGAAAATAAGACTACATCAGCAAAGATTATCTTATATTTCCTTTTTTTTTTTTGGTGCTAGGGGTTGAACCCAGGGGCTTTCTACCTCTGAGCTATACTCCCAGCCCTATTTTTTATTTTGAAACAGATTCTCACTAAGTTGAAGAAGGCCTCACTAAGTAGCTGAGGCTGGCTTCGAACCTGCGATCCTCCTGTCTCAGCCTCCCAAGTACTGGGATTACAAGCATGTGCCACCATGCCCAGCATTATCTTATATTTCTGATAACTCAAAAAACCAAAAGCCAAACCTCTAGGAGCAGTAAATTGCCTGCCAATTTTATTAGTATCATATTGACACAGTAATTCTTTTTCTTTCTAATTTTTTTTTTTTTTTATTATTGTACTGGGGGCTGGACTCAGGGGCAGTTAATCTCCGAGTTATACGCCCAGCCCTTTTTATTTTGAATCTGGATCTTGCTAAGTTGCTGAGGGTCTTGCCAAAATTACTGAAGCTGACCTGAACCGGCAATCCTCCAACTCAGTCTTCCAAGTACTGGGATTACAGGCATAGCCAACCATACCTGGCTTCTTTGTGATTTTAATTTGTCAGTTTCTCCAGTTTCAACATGGACCTCTAACTCTTTCTCCCAGAAGAACAAAGTAATAATGGGAAGGAGCACAGGACTACGTCAGTCTACAGTGATACATGCCTGGCCTTTTCCAAATGAGCAAGCCCTATCTCAAAGGAAGAGGAAAATACAAGAGACCATAGAATACACTCAGCTTCAAATATACTCAAAGAGTTGGGAAATAGTCACTTTTATGTTAAAACAAATACAAGTACATGCATCTTTCACCCCCTGTGAAGGGGTTAAAGGTAAAACACAAGACTTCACAGGGGTTGCATCTGCAGTGTGCCTCTGGGCAGAGGCCAGCCCTCTAGTTGCTGTCACTCATCTCTGCAAGCAGTTCCTGGGTAGAACATTCTTAGAAATAATACCGTGAACTAAAGAGTACTTTCAAGTGATTCATGATATCCTGAAGAGAGCCCATTACCATACCAAACAACACAAAACTCCTGAGATGACTGCAACCCCCTGTCTCTAATTAGGCATGAAACCCACTCTTCTGTAACACTGCTGGTGAAGCTGGGATGGGGTCCTCTTTGTCAGCTGGCTCCCTATTATGATCCACCAACAGAGGGCATGAGAGAGACAGAGCAAGGCTGGAGGAAGAGAAAGGGATTTACTTGCTTTCACCCCAGCAGCAGCTGTCCATTCCACTGACTTCTGTACACTTAGAACCAGTCTCGCCATGCTCCCTCGAGGTATAAGGTCCAGTTGGCTAGCAGCCCCTTCTCAGAGGCTAAGAACCCAGGCCTTGGGGCTGGGGCTTAGCTCAGTGGTAGCACACCAGCCCAGCATGTGTGAGACCCTGGGTTTCATTCTAAGTACCGCACCAAAATAAAAAACAAAACCCAGGCCTCTAAATTGTAATAATCTCTGAAACTTTTCCACTATTCCCTTTGTTGTCTCAGCTGCAGGGGTAGAAGCTGCTTCCTCTGGTTACTATCTCAGTTTCCCACTCATCCCTGTGGTCCCCTTTTGCCTATTCAATCCCCCAATGCTTATTTAAGCAGTCAATGTATTAAATTCTCTGTGAGGACGTAACAGATATGATTTTTGCTTTCTTTACTGGACCCTGACTAGTATACCAGTTTTCTGAATCCAAATTAAAACTGTTCACAATAGACTTGAAGGCTGAGAGAGTGGGCTGAGGTATAAAAAACAAGGGAACAGATGATAGTGCATGAGACTTCTTGAAGAAAAAAGCTGTTTCAGTCCCATCCATGATTCGATCTGGGAGGTAAGAGGCCAACTCCGATCCTATCTTTCCCCTCTCCGCCCTCCACTCTATCTCCTCATCTTATCCCCGACAGCCTCTTTATCCAGAAAGGAGAAATAATGCCCCACTTAACCTACACCAAGCTTCACTAGACACTGACTAGGCAACGTAAAATCTTCTTACACTGCTTAAATACAAACCTAAGGTAATTTAACTGTGGCACATGATGTTTTAAAAATAGTTCAGTTTTTGCTTTGACTTTTAAGGGCTTGTGTGAATCTGTAAAATGATGAAAGAACTACACATTATCTCTGAGAAAACTCACGGGTGTGGCTGAATTCTGCTGGGAAGTTAGAGTCCAAATTTCTGGAAGTGATCTTTCCATCAGCTGCAGAGCACCCTCAAAGGCCTTCTGTAATTCCCTTCCTTGTTCATCAAACCCAAAGAGAAAGAGCACCTTTAAAATGTGGTGTACTTCATCTAGAAAGAAGAAATTGAAGAGTTGTAAATTGTGTCCCCAGCTCCATTGCTAGACTCATACCATAGTTTCTCAAAAAAATTTCAAATATCACACTACAGTTGCTTTTTCCCACATTTTCTTCTTTCTTCCCAAATGCTGGAGTAATTCAACATAGCTACAAAAGGAAAAACAAACACACTGAGGCCAGGCAGAAAGCAGCGGCACTCAACCTTTTATCCTACTTGTCTCTCACAGCTCAGTGACACAAACTGAAGGCAGGCTTGGAGATCACTGGCTGAGAAGGGCAGTTTCTGCAACATGAACTAAAACTAACCTTCTTGCTGAAAATTGTCTTCTTTCCTAAGACTTGGAAAACTACACCTCAATTATCTACTGGACTGTCTATGGTGCCCATTTTCTATTTTTTTGTAATCAAGAATCATCACCAGTATTGAAAACACACCTTTCAACTTTTCAGTGCTTTGTACCACTTCATTCAATGCCTCCAAAAGGGCTAGATCCTCTAGTGGACTCCCTTCTTTGAGGCTATGCTTCTTCCGCTCTGCTTTGCGGCGATTCTTCGATGATCTCCTGTCAGCAATTAGACAGATGTTCAAAAGGGGCTCTTCCTGTGCTGAACAGACTAAAACAAATGTATCTGTTGGCCACCAACTTTCTGGGAAACCAGAGAATTTACAGATAGTATATGCAACAAGGGGAAAATGGTAATGAGGAGTTCACACCATATATAACAAAATGGAGGGAGTACATAAGTCTTACGAGCAGGAAATAAGAAAAAAATCCTAGAGTGACATTCTTCCTTGAAGTTCTGATTAAAATACTGAGTCAAATGAGGTTACATCTCATAACATACTAGAACAATGAACAGAACAACCAACTTGAATTTTATAATAAAAAAACTGAATACATTTAAAGGCAACAAAATAAAACTTAAATAAGGAGATACTTACTACCAATCTCACTAGACAAAAGGACAAATGGGGGGGGGTGCAGAGGGAAATACACCTTGTGATATGTGAATGTACAAATGTACCATTCTGAATCTATGATGTATGACTACAATGCACCAATAAAAGTATAAAAATAATTAAGGAGATACCTATCAGATTAAAATGAGTATAATAAAATGTATATGAATCCCATTCTTTCTGGCCTTAGATCCTTAAGCATGTGATGTTTTTTCTGGAAAATTTTCTCCCAATTCTTCAAAGCCCAATTCTAGCTGCTTCTGTTATAATTTCTGATCACGCTACAAAACTTCATAGACTTCCAATATGAATTCCTAAAACACAGTTCAGTTTAAATATATAATCTGAGCTGGACGTGGTGGTGCATGCTCGTTAATCCCAGTACTTGGAAGGCTGAGACAGGAGGATGGTAGGTTGGCGGCCAGACTCAGCTACTAAGTAGTGAGGCCCTCTGCAAGGTAGTGAGACCCTGTCTCAAAATAAAAAATAAAATAGGGTTGGTGGTGTAGCTCAGAGGTAGAATGCCCTTGGGTTCAATCCCTAGTACCAAAATAAATACATACATATATACATACATTTCATTGGGGGGGGGGGTTACTGGGGATTGAACCCAGAGGTCTTCTACCTCCAAGCTATACCTCCAGCCCAATTTTATATATTATTTAGAAACAGGATCTCATTAGGTTGCCAAGAGCTTTGCTAAATTGCCAAGGATGGCTTTGAACCTGCGATTCTCCTGTCTCAGCTTCCCAAGTATTAGGATTACAAGCGTGCACCACCACGCCCAGCTAATTAAATATATAATCTTATATTGTTTTACATCTTCCATGCAAGACCATAAGCTCTTACAACTCAAATCTCATAAGTTTTTGGTAACTTGCACTTGTATTCATGGAATATGCATATTATACTTCTGATAAACTGTTACACTAAATAAAAGTGTATGCTTTATTTTATATATAATCTCTTCCAATCCTCATTTTGAATTAAAGTGTGAGATGTTTTTCTTCATAATCTTTTCATTATAGTCACTCAGTATTTGCTCAGTCAGTAAAACCGGATGTTATGTAAGTTGAGTACCCAGTGGACACTAGGAAAACATAGAGGCCACAAAGCTGCAGAAAACATCAAGTCTAAACTCATACATATGCTGTCAGAGTCCTTGTGCAACCTCCCTTGGCCTTGAAGAACACCCCCATTCCTATCTGTTCTACTTCCTCTATCTCTGCAAGGGGACAGTCAAGGTGCCGAGCTGAGACGGCACACGGATACATACGCTGATATCCTGGAGTTACTGTGGGAGTATTTGCCACTCATCTCACTGCCACTCACAACACTGCTAGTTTCAGAGAAGAGGTCTGACTCTTGACAGTGGGGCAGCTCATCATCTAGAAAAGAAGGATCAGACGCAGATGAAAATATTCCCTGTACACAATAGAATTTTACTCAGCCTT
>PVLC010044936.1:0-11997 GCA_004027655.1 Graphiurus murinus | reverse complement strand
GTAGTCCAGCTGATCCCTGGTTCCCATCTGCAAATCTCTTCTGCACCCTAATAAAACTATCTTTGCTTTTATTTTAACATCATTTACAACTTCTTGGTTTATGTTACTTTGCAATATTGCTCTGTGAGTAATTTTTGTGTTGTGTTTCATCCTTCTACAAGTCTCATCATTCCTCATTAATATGAAAGTTCTTAAAGATAAAGTTAAATGCCTCTTTCTTTCTAACTCCTGGGACTTTCTGATCGGTGCTCTGGACTGGCTAGGCTGACTTATCAAGTGAAATAAAGGCAGTTGATGCTCTGAAATCAGTGTCCTAGATCTCGTGACAAAACTTTTAGGAAGTGTCTCAAGAGCCCCTGGAAATGCTTTTAAACAATGATCATCTGGTTGCTGAGCTTCCTGTGTCTTACTTCCTTCTCTTTCTCTTTTATAAGAGGATGTTTTATAGACCAAGTCAATTTATGACCAGTAAGGGCAAGCTTATAAATAGGAGATTTTAATTGAGATCAAGTCTGTGAGTCATCAGAAGATAAAATCTCTTTCTGGAAATCAGACTAATTCATTATTTTGAAGATTCTGGGATAGATAGATGAGAACCACTATATATATATATGTATGAGGTTGGCTAAACTTCAATTGGTAAAAAAAATCTAGCTCAATCCGGCCGGGCGTGGTGGCGCACGCTTGTAATCCCAGCATTCAGGAGGCTGAGACCAGAGGATCCAGGTTCGAGGCCAGCCTCAGCTACCTAGTGAGGCACTCTGCAACTTAGTGAGACTCGGTTTCAAAATAAAGAATAAAAAAAAGGGCTGGGGGTGTAGCTGAATGTCCCTGAGTTCAATCCCAAGTACCGCAAAAAACAAACAAACAAACAAACAAACAAAAATCTAGCTTAATCCGAATTAGAATATCAGCAAAATGTTTTGAAATGCTTTTGTGAAAACCTCAGCAGGAAGTTAGAATCAACAGCCGTAGCAGTACATATATATGAGGAACAGGGTCTTTGAGCTCAACTTTATAAAACAAGAATAGTTGTTTCTTGAAAGAAAGTTGGCACAATTTAAAAAGAACTCCAACACATGTCCAAAATGGGGTCAGGAATATCCCACACTCCCCCCAACCAAAGCCATAAGATTTCCTAAAATAACAAGGACACTAAAGATCCAGAGGGGCGGAGGCCTTTGCTTAATTTAGAAACCGCGTTTGCTTTAGAAAGTTGATTTTTGACAGGACGTTTGGCAGATTATCATCTTGTTTTCAGGAATTTTAAACATTGCTGGTTTGAGAACTCCAACCTGTTGCGGCAAAAACAACCCTCTTAAGACCTGTCTTCGTTGTTCAGGGCTGTTTTGCAGTGATTCTGAGGAATTCAGGCAGGTGGCTGCCGCAGTGACAGTAACCTCCTGTTCTGTTCACTTCCAGGCACATCCTGCAAAGGGACGGGAATTGCAAGGGAAGCCCAGTTCCCAGGTGAGGGCTTTTGGGGCCACAGACTTGCAAGCTCAGGGTGCGGAATCTTGATTTTTACAACCTGAGTGCCCACTTATTATTATTATTATTATTATTATTATTATTATTATTATTTTGTGGTACTTGGGATTAAACTAGGGGCATTCTACCTCCGAGCTACATCCCCAGTCCTATTTTTTATTCTTTATTTTGAAACAGGGTCTCACTAAGTTGTAGAAGGCCTTACTAAGTAGCTGAGGCTGGCCAGAAACCTGTGATCCTCCCCATCTCAGCCCCCCAAGTTCTGGGATTACAAGCGTGCACCACCATGCCTGATTCCCATTTATTATTTTTGCTGAGAAAGTAAGCCACCAAAGGGACAAGACATCAGCATCTGATGTCCACTGTCTTCTCTACCTGCTTCTGCCCCCGGCTTTCATTGTGGAATAATTTCTCTTGTGATTATCATGGGGTTTTTGTTGTTGTTGTTGTTGTTGCTTTTTTGTTTTTCAGTGTTGGGATGGAAGCCAGGGCATCCTGCATGCTAGGCAAGTGCTCTACCACTGAGCGACACCCTCAGCCCCCATATTCTTTTTTTATATATGATAATATAGTCAATTAAGTTAAAATCTTATTTTGGCTTGGGAGAGATGTGCCTTTCTAAGGTGTTTTCCATATCTTTGCTTTGGTTTAACTGCATGACTCCAAGTGATTTATAAGTTCTTGGAGGAGGCAGCTCTGCTGTTTCTAACTCCTTTCTACAATTTCTATTTCCCCAAAGGTAAAGAAAATGCCTTAAAATTTTATTCTTATATACTTAGTAATTAAAAAAAAATTTAAGCCTATGATCTTCCAAAGTTCTAAGTAAAGTAGAAAAGTACAAGCATTTTGCTTTTCTAGTCTCTTTTACAATGTCTGGGGGGGGGGGATTCTCTGCATTTTAAGATAATAATGCTGCTAACACTTATTAACTTTGTCCCAGGTTCTGCATACTGGGCACTTTATATGCATTAAATAATTTAATCTTTGTAACAGCTCCATGGATTAAGTATTGTTATTACTTTTCTATTATAAATGATGAAATAGGCTCAAAGAACTGGAGGAACTTGCCAGGGATTACAATCTAGGTTATGACACAATCAGGATTTGACCCCAGATAGCCTGGCTCCAGGGTCTGCCCACTTCCAGGCCTCCAAGTCCATGGATAAACCCAAAGACTGGTATTTTTTATTTTATTTTTTTTTGTCATTTCTAAACATTTATTAGGAGAATGGATATTATATGCCATTCTAAATGCTATCTGGCTAATTTAATATTGTATTAACATATAATTAGTAAGACTTATGACTTCTTTTTAAAAAATTTTATTCATCTATTTATTTATTTTTGAGAAATGAGCTCTGAAACTCAAGGACTTTCCGTATTTTTTTTTTTTAATGACAAAATCTCTCTTATACTTTATGAGTGTTTTTTCAGATGTATGAAAAGAACCAGATCTCATTTATAATCTGATTTTTATTAGGGGTAAATCTACAGATTGCCAACTTAGTTAAAGCAGAGGAAATGCTTTACAACATTTTCACTGGGAAGTCTATGATTTCTAGCTACCAAGAAGGAGGGCTGGTTTTTTGGTCTGGGAAAAAACTCGTGCACTCCAGGGAGTAGTTGTGATTTCTCAGTAACACATCTGCTGGGGACTTTGGCTCTGTCTCCATGCTTGGTGACATCTTCATCAACGGTGTGACCCATCCAATGCATTGGCCATTCAGTTCTTTTATTACCTGCCTCAGAATCAGTGACTTTTTTTTTTTTTTTCATATTTCAACATAGCCACCTGTTTCCATGGTTACAGCCTAGACCAGGAACTGCACTGTCTCTGGTCTCAAGCATCCCACTCTGACCAATACCTACTGGCCTTTCGATTCACTTCCTAGAAGAGCCCTTTGCGACAGTGTTTTGACCTCAGCAAGACCTCCCGCTTATTGATCCTGTCCTTTTATGTTTTCAAACTGTCATACTCCTTCATTTTTTCCCTCCTATCTTCGTTTTCTTTACTCTCCAACTTGAATTCCACGATCCATCATTAGAATGAGTCTCTTGCAAATACAACTGATTGTCCTCATCCTCTCTCTATCTTACTTGCCTGGCATAATCCCGACCTTGGTTGAAAGTAACTGTTCCATTTTCTCCAACAATTTTGATTTCATTTTAAAATCATGATTGGAAACCTCAAAAGCTCATTCAACACTACCGGCAAATTCCAAGGTGTAGAGTGCTTTCCAAACTTTATCACTTATGATTTTTGTTATGTGATGATTGACTACATAATTTACTGTATGTTGATTATCACTGAAAGCGTACCCAAAGCCAGGCATGGTAGCACACACCTATAATCCCAATACTTGGGAGGCCGAGGCAGGAGGATCACAGGTTTAAGACCAGCCCCAGCAGCATAATGGGTCTCTCAGCAATATAGTGAGACCCTGTTTAAAAAAAAAAAAAATCAAAAAAGTCTCAAAAGTGTACTCATATCCTTAACTTTATCCTAGACCAGAGGTCAGCAAGTAGCCTGTGGGCCAAATCCAGTTTGATACTTGTTTTTTATTTTATTTTATTTATGACCTATGAACTCAGAATGACTTTTACATTTTTAATTGGTTTGGAGAAAAGGAACCAAAAGAAAACGATTTTGTGGCATACGAAGTTAGGTGAAATCCAAATGTCCGAGTCCATAATAAAGCTAGGCAGGAACGCAGCCACGCGGGCTTATATTTCGTCTATGGCTGCTCTTGAGCTGCAAGAGCAGAGGTGGTGGGCTGCAAAAGAGGCTACACTGGTGCTCTTCTCCTCTGACCTTGCTGATCCGTGAAACACAGCTGCAGGGGTGCAGCACCAGCTCGATAGTGTTTCAAGTGTCATGGGTATTGCTGTACTATGACATTTTATTTTACTTTTTGTTACCAGTGCTACCTATCACTTCAAATCAAGAACAAAGTTAAAAGTGGACTTTGGATGTTAAGCTTTTAAGACACAATAGAAGTAGATTATTATTATTATTTTGTAGAATTAGATGACAAAGCATTGTTTCTTATGTAACAATGTTATATAGATGTGCAAAAACAAAAACAAAACAAAAAAACACAAAAAAACCCAAAACAAAACCAAAAAAACCCCACATTATACATTGGGCGTGGTGGTGCATGCCTGCAATCCCAGTACTTGGGAGACTGAGAAGAGGAAGATCACAGGTTGGAGCTAGTCTTAGCAATTTAGTGATACTCTGTTTCAAAATAAAAATAACAACAAAAAAAAAAGGGTTGGGAGTGTAAGTTCAGAGTTTGTAGAATGCCCCTGGGTTCACTCTCCAGTACCAAAAACCAAACCAAACAAACGAAAAAACCCCCAAGATATATATAAATGTAACTAGACCAAGCTCATCACAATATTCCCAGAACAAAGGAAAATAACTGAAATATTAGAATTTTTAAATGGAATATCTCATCAAAGCAGAATTTTCTCACAAAAATGAAAAATTAAATGAGGCTTTAACCAAAGTAAGTTTCTGTGGCTAATTTATTAGCTAGGTAAAGATAGCTACTTATCAATGATAAGTTCATTAAATCTTGCGTGGTCACTGACACAAAAAAAATGTACTTAGAGAAAATAAACTTGCCTTCCAGTGAGAAGTTAGTTGTTTAGAGAGTCGAGGATATCAGGAACAACGTCAATAGTCAACTAAAAACAAAGCGAAGCCAGGTGTGGTGGTGCACGTTTGTGATCCAAGTACTTGGGAGGGTGAGACAGGAGGACCACAGGTTCAAAGCCAGCCTCTGCAACTTAGTGAGACCCTGTTTCCAAATAAGAAATAAAATTGGGTTGGGGGTATAATTTGGAGGTAGAATGCCTCTGGGTTCAATCCTTAGTACCAAACCAAAAGCAAACAAGTGAAAAAAAAAAAAAAGTGAATGCTTTTCTTTGGCTCTTGATGAGTTGACAGATGTTAATAGTACTGCTTAATTGTTGTTTTTAAGAAATGAGTACCAAGATTGAAATGGTTGACAAAGTCTCTGAGAAACAATTGCAGGTGGGAATATTTTCAGAGAAACTGAGACAACACTAATTCAGTATAAACTGAAGTGGAATCTGATAAGATGTGTCACAAATCATAGCAAAAACATGTGCTGAACAGAAAAAGATTTAACTGAAAACATATACAAAGCTTCTGAAAAACGAAAAGTCTATGGTTACTCATTATTATTATTATTATTATTATTATTATTATTATTATTACTGTTATTTTGTGGTACTGTGGATTGAACCCAGGGCATTCTACTTCCGAGCTACACCCCCAGCCCTTTTTATTTTTTTGTTTTGAAACAGGGCCTTGCTAAGTGGATGAGAGTCTTGTTAAGTTGCAAAAACTAGTTTTGAACTGGAGATCCTCCTGTCTCAGCCTCTCAAGTACTGGGATTATAGGTGTGTGCCACCATGCCCAGCTGGTTACTTATTATTTTATCAGCAATTATATCACAGCAATTATTTGTATTTATTGTATTATTAAGCCTTTAATTATTAAGTCATGGTTGAACTTAATTTGCTTTTGTCGTCTTAACCATTGCCACATTTGCAAGTTTTTGCTAGAAACACAAGCTGAAAATTCTGACTTGCCTTGTAGCATAGGAGTTTGATAGATGAACAGTGATGAGGTTTTATTGTAATTTTTTTAACTCAGGGATGAGACTGAAAATTTTTCTGAATGAAAAAATAGTGGTCAACTACTAATATCAAACACTGAATGACTTTAGAAATTATCCTGTGCGGTAGACCTGGTAATATTTATTAATTGCTTCTAGTTAAAATGATAAGACATGCCTATGTGAAAAACTTAGACTGTTTTCAAGTCATTTTGGTAACTGCTAACATTGTTTGAAACACAAGTAATGCCAAACTTCTTTCAAAACTTCCTGAGCTGTCAAATTTTAAAACGAGATGTGAGAGTTTCATTATCCCATCAGTATTAAGTCCTTGATACAAAGAGAATTCCCTTATTTCAAAATACATTTAAGTGTGTATTTGAGGGTCTCCTACCTCATTTTCAACTGGAAGTGATTAACGTGCAAAATACTCACATGCTACACGGCAAATATCAAGATGGAAAATCTCATGTAAATGTATAATGCCTCCCAGTAATTGATACGCTCTATTAAAATCACACGCATGTGAGCTGGCACCGTGGGGCACACCTGTAATCCCAGCACCTGGGAGACTGAGATAGGAGGACTGCAAGTTTGAGGCCAGCACGTGGTAACTTGGTGAGACTGTTTCTAAATTAATTAAAAGGGCTGGCAGTGCAGTTCAGTGTTAGAGTATCCCTGCATTCAATCTTTAGTCACACACACACACACACACACACACACACACACACACACACATACACACACACCGCATATGAATTGAAATCAATATTTGGTAGGACCCATCTGTGTGGCATGACAGTTTCAGAGATCAAACATGTAATGTTTAATTACAGATAAGTATTAAGAGTTGGATACTTGCAATAAGTTTTGGTAACACTAACTTTAAGTCCTAGTTAAGTAAAATGTTATTTCCCCCACAAAAGAATTTTATTTTCATTAGTAGATCTATATTACAAAATGTGTTCTCATTACTGCATCTTGAATTTCCTCAATAAAAAAAAAATACGGAAATGTGTTTTCTCTCTTGGCATACGATACCATTTAATACCCTTGATTTTGCCTCTTGGCTTATGAAGCCTGTAATATTTACCTCTGGAATGGTGGTTCTAAGACTTGAGTGTGTATTAAAATCACCTGTAGGTCTTCCTCAACCCTGCATTGCTGGCCCCACCTTCACACAGGCCAGTAATCTGGGTCTGAATCCCAGTATTTGCATCTCTGACAAGCTCCCAGGTGGTGCAGTTCCAGGCACCACACCTTGACAGCCACTCATAGAACACAACTATAGATAGGCCACTGGGAGCCGGATTCCCTAGGTTTATCCCTCCCTGCACGGCACCCCCTTTGCTGTACTCTGTCATAGCAGAAGGTTTAAATGTAAACCATAGTAGATGGTTTACAAAATCAGCTACATTACATTTTATTTATTTAATTTATTTATATGTGGTACTGGGGATTGAACCCAGGGGCATTGTACTTCCGAACCACACCCCCGGCCCTATTTTTTATTCTTTATTTTGAAACAGGGTAAAGTTGCGGAGAGCCTCACTAAGTAGCTGAGGCTGGCTGTGAACCTGTGATCCTCCTATCTCAGCCTCCCAAGTACTGGGATTACAACCATGTGCCACCACACCTGGCTCATTCCATTTATTTATTTATTTATTCGTTCGTTCGTTCATTCATTCATTCATTTTTTTGTGGTACTAGGGATTGAACCCAGGGTCATTCTACCTCCGAGCCACACACACAACCCTGTTTTATTTCTTATTTGGAAATAGGGTCTCACTAGGTAGCTGAGAGCCTCACTAAATTGATGAGGCTATCCTTGAACCTGCAATCCTCCTGTCTCAGCCTCCCAGGTACTAGGATTACAAGTGTGTGCCACCACACCCGCTCAATCTCTCAGACTAAATAAGTCCCAATGTGGGCTCTCTTTGTCCCTCCGCTTTGTCTTCTTGATGCCTGAGTAGGCTTCACCACCACCCAGCCTGTCTGAGAAGGCTCAGACTCCACCTGATTCCACCGCAAACCTTTCCCTCCACCACGCCCACTTCCCGTAGCCCCGCCTCTCCCCTGGCCTGGGACCGCCTCCCGCCCAGGCGCCCTGGCCTCCCAGCCAGCCCTTGCTATTGCAGCTTCTTCCTGTTGCTCTGTTGTCAACTTGGGGTGCAGCATTTACAACACCGCTTGCTCTTCCCCAAACTTAAGAGTTCCTGTACCTTAGCAGGGCATGGTGGTGCACGCTTGTAATCCCAGTATTTGGAAAGCTGAGACAGTAGGATCGTAGGTTCGAGGACAGCCTCAGCAGTAGTGAGACTCTCATCAACCTAGTGAGATTCTGTTTCAAAAAAAAAAATTTATATATATATAATATGGCTGGGGTTGTAGCTCGGAAGTAGGATGCCGAATGCCCCTGAGTTCAATCCCCAGTACGGAAAGAAAGAAGAGTTCCTATGTCATATGGTCCGGAGTCAGCCTAGCACCTAATCAAGAACACCCCTTTTCTATAAAGATGGAGTTATGTAGTCAGGTGGGTGGCATAAGGCGGAAATCCCTGTACTTATGAGGCTGAGACAGGAGGATCACAGGTTTGCGGCCAGCCTTAGCAATTTAATGAGACCCTGTTTCAAAATAAAAAATAAAATAGGGCTGGGGTATATCTCAGAGGTAGAATGCCCCATCCCTAAAAAAACAAAACAAAACAAAATAAAAACCAAAGATGCAGTTGTGTGATATGCACAGTGTCACAGAGCTGGCAGTTTTCCCGCGTCTTTTGCTCTATGAAGAACAGAAGTCTGCACTGGGGTGCTATCACCATAGAGTATGTGTTGCCCACGCATAGAGCTTTGTCAGAAGTTTGGGCTGGAATGTGCTTTGTTCATTCGAGTTCCCTTCTGTGCTTAAACTGCCATCACATATGGTGTGCCCCCAAAGGCCCAGCTCTTCTAGTTGTGCCCCTCCAGGTCCAGCTCTCAGAGTCCTGCTGCCCGACTCCCTGGACACCATTAGGACCATGCCATCATGAGATGCCGCCCTCAAGAGCCACTTGGTGCATGCTTTTTTTTTTTCTTTTTTTTTTTTTTTTCCTTTTTTTGGTTCTGGGGAACTTTACCCTGGAAAACTTTACCACTGAGCTACATCCCTAGCCTTTTTATATTTTCTTTTGAGACAGGGTCTTGCTAAGTTGCCCAGGCTGGTCTTAAACTTGCAATCCTCTTGCCCCAGCCTCCTGAGTTGCTGGGATTATAGGCAAGTGTCACCCTACTAAACTTGGCTCCCTGAAAGTTAGTTCAAGGTCTTCTGGGCAGGCCAGGACCAAGCACTTTTTCTGCCCTCATTATCACAAAAATATATACTGCCGTTATATAGAGAAAAGTCTTTTATTTTATTTTAATTTTTGTAGTACTGGGGATTGAACCCAGGGGCATTCTACCTCTGAGCTACACCCCCTTTCCTATTTTTTTATTCTTTATTTTGAAATAAGATCTCACTAAGTTGCAGAAGGCCATTACTAAGTAGCTGAGGCTGGCCTCGAACCTGTGATCCTCCAGTCTCAGCCTCCCAAGTACTAGGATTACAAGTGTGCACCACCATGCCTGGCCGAGAAAAGTCTTAACAACGATTTTTAAGGACTGTGCAATTCCTATCTCCTGTTTTCATGAAGAAGAGGTATAAGACTAACCAAAGTGACCAGAATTAGACTTTATGAAATGGAATTCTGAAGTGATCAGACATCTGGCTAAAAGAGAGGGGAGGTTTTCATTTTATTTCTCTCTTCCTGGTACCTTGAGTTTTTGATTTTGTGTTTCCTATGATAGTGAAAATTAAACTACAGTGAAAAACCACAACTGAAAAGTATAGTTTCTACATATTATACTATTAACAGAAGGTATCGGAAAGCCTTTGTTTCCATTAAGGAGTGTGTGTGTGTGTGTGTGTGTGTGTGTGTGTGTGTTACTGTGGATTGACCCTAGAGGCATTCTACCTCTGGGCTACACCCCTAGACCTATTTTATTATTTTTTTTAGTTTGAAACAGGGTCTAAGTTTCGGAGGCCCTCACTAAATTGCTGAGACTGGCCTTGAATCTGTGATCCTCCGGTCTCAGCCTCCCAAGTACTGGGATTACAAGCGTGAGCTATCATGCCCAGCTCCATTAAGGACTTTTAAAAAAGATGCTGCTTCAATTAGAAGTGATTGATTCTGTATAGTATACACGGTAATATTACTAGAAGGTCAAAAGCCTTGGTGGTATCACATGGTACTCCAATAAATATGTATAATTTTTAATGTATCAGTTGAACTATGTTGTTGTTGTTTTTTAAGCCATTGCCAAGGCCAAGAAACCCTCCAGACAGTGATGGTGCATGCAGGATGTCTGGATGGACTCCAGGAAACGCTGCCTGGCTCTGATTTTAAGTTCCCAACAGAGGAGGCAGGCTACTCCTCTCCTCTGATGAACTTTGGTTTTCTGTTCTGACCTTCACCCTACCATCTGGCAGCTATATATTCTTGGGAAATTTATTTCATTTTCCTGTGACTTTTTTTAATCTTAAAAAAGCATTATTCCAATACACGCTTCATTATCTTGTTTCATTTAAGGAGATCAAAGGGGAGCATTAGAACAGTAAGGGATCCTGCAGGAGAAGCCGTGTCCTTACTAACACTAGAATTACCATCACCAAGCCTGGAGTGGTGGCACACACCTGTAACCCCAACACTGGGGAGGCCGACACAGGAGGATTGCAAGTTCGACACGACACCCAGCAACTTAGCAAACTTAGTGAAACCCTGTTTCAAAATAAAAAATAAGTCTGTGTGCTGTGGTGCAGACTTGTAATCCAAGTATTTGGGAGGCTGAGACAGGTGGATCACAGGTTTGAGACCAGTCTCAGCAAGACTCTCAGCAACTTAGCGAGACCCTGTTTCCAAACAAAAAATTAAAAAGGACTGAGGGTGTGGCTCGGAGGTAGAATCTCCTTGGGTTCAATCCCAGTATCACACACACAAAATAATAAGAATGAAAAAAATAAAGAGGGCTGAAGGTTAGCTGGGAGGTTCAATTCCAATATCAAAAAATCAATCAATCAGACAATCGATCACCATCATGTCTACTTCGTGCAGGGCTGTTTCAAAGGTTAAACGAAGAACGTTCATCAGGACAGACTACCTAATTTGCAGAGCGCTCTACAAAGTGAAACTGCAGGACCCCTGTTCAAAAACCACGAAGCGCGTCTAGACTGGGACAGCAGCAGAGCGTTAGGCCAGCCAACTTCACAGGTTGCATGACTTTGAAGGGAGCCCGGGAGTCAGCCGGAGCATTTTGCACACACTGGGAGCTAAACAGATGCTCCGTGCCCCTTCGTGCCAGCAGGCCCGCGTGCACCGAGACTGTTAACATTGGCCACTCGCTCTTCCTCGTCCCCGACATGAATGAGAACAGTCCTTGGAAATGAGCTTTCGGCGAAGTCCCACCACTAATACCCACCTGCACCGGGCTGATCCTGCGGGGGGCGCTCGAGCATCCCTGTGCGCAGCCCGCACTGCCGCCTCGCCGCCATGGTTACGGTTGCCGTGGAGACGCGTCCCCGCCGCAGCCACCGCCGCCTGGCTCCGCGCCCCCGGGTCCCAGCGCGCCGCGGCCAGCCAGCCAGCATGCGCCGGAGCCGGGTCGGGAGCAGCGAGGCGGCGCCGCCCGCGCCCGAGGTACGGTCCCAGCCGCCGCGGCGAGCCGGGCTAGACCACCCCGGGAGGGGCGCGGCCGCGTACCCCGGCCCGGAGCAGCTCTGCCCCCGCGTGGTGGCCGGGGATGGCCGGCTCACTTAGGAAAAACGGGCAGGTCACGGGTTTGCC
>PVLC010044935.1:0-11991 GCA_004027655.1 Graphiurus murinus | reverse complement strand
CAGAAAAAAAAATGCTATGAGAATGGCAAGCATTTCGAGGTGGTTGGTTGCACAGTGAGAACGTGCATCGCCCTTGGGGCAGGGAAAGCCCAAGGTGAGAATTCAGTGGGAAAACTGGCCCCAGTCCAGCCCTGCTCTACAAGGTTCCTCCATGACGTGTGTGGGACACAGAGGGCTCCCCCAAGAAGAATCACTGCTCATCCTGAGAGATGCTCTCCTGTCAGAGACAGCGAGCAGACTTAATATCCTTGAAGATGAGAGGCTTGAGTAATTAGGACAGTAAAACCATCTGAAGCAGACCATCCAATTGTTTGCCAACAGAAAAGGGATAAAACTATGATAAAATAGCCAGGCATGGTGGCGCACACTTGTAATCCCAGTACTTGGGAGGCTGAGACAGGAGGATCACAGGTTCACAACCAGCCTCAGCTACTTAGTGAGGCCCTCCGCAACTTAGTGAGACCCTGTTTCAAAATAAAAAATAGGACTGGGAGCTGGGTGTGGGGGCACACGCTTGTAATCCCAGCTTTTGGGAGGCTGAGACCCGAGGATCCAGGTTCGAGGTCAGCCTCAGCTACCTAGTGAGGCATTCTGCAACTTAGTGAGACCCTGTTTCAAACTAAAGAATAAAAAAATAGGGCTGGAGATGTAGCTCGGAGGTAGAATGCCCCTAAGTTCAATCCCCAGTACCGCAAAAAAAAATAGGACTGAGGGTGTCGCTCAGAGGTAGAATGCTCCTGGCAAAAAAAAAAAAAAGAAAGAAAGAAAAAAAAACCCTATAACAAACAAAATATTAGGGATAAATTGAACAAGGACAAATGAGAAAACTTCCTGGGAAGAGAGAGGAGGTCATTGAAATAAACTCAGTTGGACCAGCTAAGAAGCTAAAGAAAAAATCTGTGAACTGGAAAAATAGATTTCAGGAAATTACTATGAATGGACTACAGAGGGATTGAAAGGTAGGGAAAATGAAAGCCTAAGAGACAGAAAAGATAAAGCACAAAGTTTCAACCATGATCCTAGTACTTGGGAGGCTGAGAGGAGGATGCAAGGTTTGAGGACAGTCTGAGCAGCTTAGTGAGACCCAGTTTCAAAATAAAAAAATGAGCAGCCGGAATGGTGGCACATGCCTATAATTCCAGTACTTGGGAGGCTGGGGGTGTAGTTTAGAGGTAGAATGCCCCTGGGCTCAATCCCCAGTCCAGAGAAAGTGGGGTGTGTACTATTATATATGAAAACATACCATAATGTAGCATAATTTTTTTTTTGCAGTACTGGGGATTGAACTCAGAGGCATTCTACCTCTGAGCTATACCCCCAGCCCTATTTTTTATTCTTTATTTTGAAACCGAGTCTCACTAAGTTGCGGAGTGCCTCACTAGGTAGCTGAGGCTGGCCACGAACCCGGATCCTCCGGTCTCAGCCTCCCAAATGCTGGGATTACAAGCCTGCGCCACCACGCCCAGCTGTTAGCATAATTTTAAAATATATTACTGAAGCATTGCTGAACAGACAGATTAATAAAAAGTGGACTGAAATTAGTACATAGTATAAAAATTAGTGTATGATAAAGCAGTACTTCAAATGTATGTGAAAAGGACTACTCAATAAATAGCACTGAACAACTTTGTAACCACCTAAGAGAAAATTGCACTGACTTCCATGACAGGGACTGGTAGCTGTCACCAAAATCCCTTCTCTCTTTCTTTCCCCCACTGCAGCCCTATTTTTTATTCTTTATTTTGAAACCGAGTCTCACTAAGTTGCAGAGGGCCTCACTAGGTAGCTGAGGCTGGCCGCGAACCCGGATCCTCCGGTCTCAGCCTCCCAAGTACTGGGATTACAAGCGTGCGCCACCTCGCCCAGCTTGTAAAATACTTTTTCGAAATTAGAAAAACCAGGCTTGTAAAATACTTTTTCGAAATTAGAAAAACCATTTTTATTGTGTGTATATATAACAAATATATATTCATTATATTATTATAACTATATATTTATATGATATATATTTATTGTGTGTGTGGACTGGGGATTGAACCAAAGTGTTTTCTACCTCCGAGATATACTCCTAGCCCTTTTTTTTTTTTTTTTGCAGTACTGGGGACTAAACTCGGAGGCATTCTACCTCCGAGCTACACCCCCAGCTCTGTTTTTTATTCTTTATTTTGAAACAGGGTCTCACTAAGTTGCAGAGTACCTCACTAGGTAGCTGAGGCTGGCCTGGAACCCGGATCCTCCGGTCTCAGCCTCCCAATGCTGGGATTACAAGCGTGCGCCACCATGCCCGGCTTATTTATTATTTTTAAACAGTGTCTCAGTAAGTTGTTGAGAGTCCCATTACGTTGCTGAAGCTGGACTCGATCTGTGATTCTCCTGTCTCAGCCTCCCAAGTGCTGATATACTGGTGTGCCACCACACCGAACTCATTATATATATTTAAGGTGTACAACTTGATTTGATATACGTATCCATTGTGAAATAATCATGACCATCAAGCTAATTAGATATTCACCAACTTACATGTTTACCTTTTCTTTGTTGTGGTGGGAACACTCAGGATCTACCCTCTTAGCAAATTTCAGGTTCATCGTGCACCGTTGTTACCTGGGGTCGCTATGCCGTATGTTAGATCTGTGAAAGGTGTTCATCTAGGCAGTGGGAACCTTGTACCCCTGGACCCATACCTCTCCGGTCCCTGCTCCCTGCAACACCACCACGATTCCCTTTGATCTCAAGGTATTGCTGGCCTTATAGGATGAGCTGGGATCAGGCTGTGTCCCTCCACCAAAGCATAGACCCTGTCAGAAAATGTCCTTTCCCCAGCTGGGATCAGGCTGTGTCCCTCCACTAAAAGAGGAGATCCTGTCGGAACATTTCCTTTCCCAGCTGTGCTCATTCCTGAGAAGTCAGAAACTGGAGGGGCCACGATTTTACCCTCCTGCAAGATAACAAGATTTCACGTACACATCCTGACCTGAGACCCTGCGGGCCCTGGTCGCACATGCAGACTCATTATTCCCAGCAAATAGCAGCGGCCCAGACAATGTCTGCCGGGAGGGCCTGGTGTTCGCTGGTATCTGCAGGCTGGCTCCGCGGGAAAGGAATTAGGAAAGCGATTAGATCAGGCACTCACTCGTCCTCCCCTGCAGGGAGAGGGCTCACACCAGGACAGCCACTTAGCGCCTGGGGCAGAGCGAAAAGTATTCATCCTTGGAGGGAGTGGGGCTCCCTGCAAGGCCGGGCCAGGGACCTTGGAATGCCTAGGGGAGGGAGATACTCCCTATCTTTCTTTTTTTTTTGCGGCACTGGGGATTGAACTCAGGGGCATTCTACCTCCGAGCTATACCCCCAGCCCTATTTTTTATTCTTTATTTGGAAACAGGGTCCCACTAAATTGCGGAATACCTCACTAGGTAGCTGAGGCTGGCCTCGAACCCGGATCCTCCTGTCTCAGCCTCCCAAATGCTGGGATTACAAGCGTGCGCCACCACGCCGGGCTACTCCCTAGCTTTCTGAGGCTCTCTGTGTCTTTTTCCCAAGGCTGCTTGCTATCCAATTAGAACCCTTTGCTCTTCATAGGACTGTCTGGGAAGCTGGGAAAGTCGAAGGGAAAAGTCACACCACCCTGTCCCAGCCCCTTCTGTGGATGCTGAACCAGCCTTCCCTGGCAGTGCTCTAGAAGCTCATAACTTTTTCTTTTTCTTTTTTCTTCTCTCCCCTCCCCCCCCTTTTATGGCACTGGGGATTGAACCCAAGGGTATTCCACCTCTGAGCTATACTTCCAGCCCTATTTTATTTTTAATTTTGAAACAGGGTCTCACTAAGTTTTGAAGGGCTCACTGAGTTGCAGAGGCTGGCCTCCAACCTGCCATCCTCCTGTCTCAGCTTCCCGAGTACTGGGATTAAAAGCATGCACTCCTTTGCCCATCTATTTTATGACTTTATAAATAAGTTCTCCTTAAATTTATATAAAAAACTCTCCTTATATAATTAAAGCTCTTTTATATAGTATTAAAAATTCTCATTATATATTAAGTTTTTTTAAAAGCTCTCCTTATATAATTAAAAACTCTACTTTTGCAGAATATAAAATGTTCTCCATATATAGTAAATTTATAATAAAGTCCTCCTTAAATTATCAAGTATGCACGGTCATGCACTATACACAATCAGAACCAGGAACACAGAAAACAATTTAGAAAATACTACAAAGGAGAAAATATATCAAAGCTAGGGAGAAAGTGGGACATAAGAGGGACTCTAGATGAAGAAGGAGAAAACTTAGATGAGCGAAGAAGGTGACTTGACTGAAGGTGATGGGGAGGAGGGGGAACACCCTAATACACATGATGTACTTTCATAAACATATCAAAGTCAATCACTAAACTGAACTTGAGAAGGAGGGAGGGCAAGGGAGTGGGGCGGGAATTGGGGAAGGGTTAAATGAGAGATGTGTGCATGTATGCCTCTACCAGCTTGTACCTCACAAAGATGTATGATTATAATGCACCAATAAAAGAAGAAGAAAGAGGAGAAGAAGGAGGAGGAGGAGGAGAAGAAGAAGAAGAAGAAGAAGAAGAAGAAGAAGAAGAAGAAGAAGAAGAAGAAGAAGGTCAAGCCAGGCATGGTGGCGCACACCTATAATCCCAGTACTTGGGAGGCTGAGACAGGAGGATCGCAGATTCGTAGGCCAGCCTCAGCTACTTAGTGAGACCCTCCACAACTTAGTGAGACCCTGTTTCAAAATAAAAAATAGGGCTGGGGGTGTAGCTCAGAGACAGAATGCCCCTGGGCTCAATCCTCAGTAACCCCCCCCCCAAAAAAAATCATGAAAAGATTCATACCCTCAAAGATACTTAAAGCCACATCTCGAAGCTCACAGGACACAGAGGTGGCCAAGATGGCAGGAAACAGGACCGTCATGCCCCACTGCCTTGACTGTAAACTGGAGGAATTGGGGAGCGCCATTGGACAGTGTCTAGGAGACTAAAAAGGCTCATGGTGTTCGGTCAGCTGTGCCTCTCCTAGAATCTCCACCTCCTGGGTCGCTGCTTTAGTTCTAGGGTAGGTCTTGCATCTAGAACAACTCACCCACCTGCCCCTCAAACCAGCCATGACTTCCAGTGACTGGAGACAACATAGGTATTTATCCACAGAGGAATGTGTTACACATTACACTGATAAATTATATCTTTTTTGGAGGGGGGACTAAGGATGGAATCCAAAGGCATTCTACCTCCAAATTATACCTCCAACCCAATTTTATTTTTTATTTGGAAACAGGGTCTCACCGAGTTGTGGAGGGCCTCTCTAAGTTGCAGAGGCTGGCTTTGAACCTGTGATCCTCCTGTCTTAGCCTCCCAAGTACTGGGATTACAAGCATGTGCCACCATGCCCAACAAATCATATCTTAAATCGTTTAATCAGCTCAGTTTACATAAACATGGGTGGCCCTTGTTGATGTAAACATGCCCAATGATTATATTTATGTATAGAAATTTAAAACTGGGAAGAACACAGTATTGCTTATGGAACACACTTTTGCACTTAAAATATGAAATCAAGCCAGGCATGGTGGTACACCCCTGTCATCCCAGTACTTGGGAGGCTGAGATAGGAGAATTGCAGATTCAAGGATAGCTTAAGCAATTCAGTGAGCCCCCTCAGCAACTTAGTGAGACCCTGTTTAAAAATTTTTTAAAAAGTAGAGGTGAGGATATAGCTCAGAGGTAGAATGTCCCTGGGTTCAATCCCCAGTCCCCCCCCCAAAACACACACAATGAGATCAAGGGTATAAAGGATGTACAAAAATTTCAGATTAAAAATTACTATTGGAGCTGGGCATGGTGGCACATGCTTGTAATCCCAGTACTTAGGAGGCTGAGACTGGAGGATCCGGGTTCACAGCCAGCCTCAGCTACTTAGTGAGGCACTCCACAACTTAGTGAGACCCTGTTTCAAAATAAAGAATAAAAAAATAGGACTGGGGTTGGAGGTCAGAGGTAGAATGCCTCTGGGTACCATCCCCAGTACTGCAAAAAAAAAAAAATTACTATTAGGGCTCAAGAATGGAAATTAAGTGGAGAGAGGAATATTCAGCAGTAAGTCAACTATTATTTCTCAAAAATCTTGAAGTAAAATTGGCAAACATTAACAAGGATCAAATGTGGGCACTGATTAATTGGGTAATTGTTATATTTTGCCTTGTATATATTGTTTGTTCGTTTGGTTCTGGTAACCCAGGGGCACTCTACCTCTGAGCTCCATCTCAGCCTGATTTTTTATTCTTTATCTTGACATGGAGTCTCACTAAGTTGCAGAGGACCTCACAAGTTGCTAAGGCTGGCCTCGAACTTGTGATTCTCCTGTTTTAGCCTCCCAAGTAGTGTGATTACAAGCATGTGCCACCACACTTGGCTGGAAATTTTTATAATATAAGACAGTTAAACAACCTGAATGACTAATTTAAATGAGTTAAACAAGTTACAATAGATCCATAACATCAACATCTTGAAAATTTTAAAAAATCGCCATGTTAAGGAATTCAGGGAAAAGATTCAAGACATCTTTGATGTGAAAGTTTAGATTAGAAAACAATTCTATAAGCCGGGTGTGGTGTAATCCCAGTACTTGGGAGTATGAGACAGGAGGATTGCAGGTTCAAAGCCAGCCTCAGCTACTTAGTAAGGCTCTCAGAAACTTAGTGAGACCCTGTTTCCAAATAAAATATAAAATAAACCTGGGGGTGTAGCCCAGAGGTAGAAGGCCCCTGGGTTCCATACCCAGTACCACACACACACACAAGAAAATAATTCTATAGGGGCATATTTTGCTTTAAAAAAAGTGTAGATTTACCTTTTTATCACATGCATGTAAATATCTGAAGACAAAAGTCAGATTGTTAACTTGACCTATTTCTGAATATTGTCATAGGTGACCTGTGTTTATCTCATAAGTAGCAAGTTTACAATAACTATTGAGTCATTTTATCAAAAAAAAAAGTGAGTGATCTAAAGAATGCTTTGTGCAAAAGAACTGCACTGATCTGCAATGTTCAGCTTCAGACCAAACTGCTGCCATCTTGTGGAGAAGGCAAAGAATGCTTCAGGAATGGGTAGGGTTAACATCCACCTTTGTTCTGTTTAAAACGATTGGAAAAGATATTGCCCATTGGCTTCGTTATCGGAATTATTAAACATTATTGAAAATTAATACCTGCACATGCCATGAAATGTAGGGAATCCACCAAGCACGATAAGACACGCACCTTCAAAGATCACAGCAGCGTTCCATTTCAGACCCAATCCTTCTGGGATTGTTCCTCTAGCTGTTTTTGGTGTGCTTGTGCTGCCATCTGGTGGAGAAGTGGAAGAATGCCTCATGGGTGTAAGGGAATAAATTCCACATATGTGATGTTCATACTGGTGGGAAAAGTTATTATTCACAGAGGTTATTAATGAAATTATTTCAAGAAAATAAGCATTAACCATCATTAAAATTTAACATATTCTCATTACATAAAACTTAATCCATGAAAAGCCGCGGCTCACAGGACCCAGAGGTGGCCAGGCCGGCAGGAAATGGGACCCTCACTCCCCGCTGCCTCAATTGTGAACTGAAAGAATCGGGCAGCTCCATTGATCAGGATGGATGATGGTGCTCGGTCAGCTGCGCCTCTCCTACAATCCCCACCTCCTGGGTCGCTGCTTCCGTTCTGAACAAGGCCCTGTGTCTACAGCAACGCACCCACCTGCCCCTCCAACCAGCCATGAGTCCCAATCACTAGAAACAATATAAGTGTTTATCAACAGAGGAGTGTGCAATCGATTAAATTGATAAATCATATCTTAAACATTAAAATCACCTTGTGGCATATGAACATGGGTAAGCCTCTAATAATAATAATAATAATAATAATAATAATAATAATAATAATAATAGTATGCCTGTCAAATGGGAATTAATTGGATAGAGGAAATCTTCAACACTACATGTTAATGATTCTTTTTTTTTCTTTCTTTCTTTTTTTTTTTTTTGTTTTTTTCAGTACTGGAGATTGAGCTCAGGGGCATTCTACCTCAGAGCTCCACCCCCAGCCCTATTTTTTATTCTTTATTTTGAAACAGGGTCTCACTAAGTTGTGGAGGGCCTCACTAAGTAGCTGAGGCTGGCCGCAAACCCAGATCCTCCTGTCTCAGCCTCCCAAGTACTGGGATTACAAGTATGTGCCACCACACCCGGCTTCTTCCTTCCTTCCTTCTTTCCTTCTTTCCTTCTTTCCTTCCTTCCTTCCTTCCTTCCTTCCTTCCTTCCTTCCTTCCTTCCTTCCTTCCTTTCATAGTGGGGATTGAACTCAGGGGCATTCTACCTCCGACCCATACCCCCAGAACTTTTTACTTTATTTTCTTTTTTGAAACAGGATTTGCCTAGCTTGCTGAGAGTCTCACTACTTGCTGAAGCTATCCTCGAACATGCAATCCTAAACTATTATTTCCTAAGCATCCCTGAAGCTAAGCTGGCAAACATTTACATGGACAAATCTAGACAGTTATTCAGTGGCTAATTGTAACTTTCCCCCTGGATATTTTGTACATGGGAAATTTTTAGAGTTTAAGACAGTTTAACAGTCTGCATAACTAATTTAATCAATGAAACAAAATATAATGGACCTAAGAGATGAACACTTTATGCACTATTTATTTATTATTTTGCAGTGCTGGGGATTGAATTCAGGGGCATTCTACCTCCAAGCTATACACTAGCCCGATTTTTTATTCTTTTTTTTGGAAACAGGGTCTCACTAAGTTGCGGAAGGAGGGCCTCACTAAGTAGCTGAGGCTGTTCTCAAACCTGCGATCCTCCTGTCTCAGCCTCCCTAGTACTGGGATGACAAGCATGCACCACCATGCCTGGCTCACTTTGCACCATAAAACACCATATCAAGGAATTCAAAGAAATGTTTGAATTGAAAGGGTAGATTAGACAACACGTTTGATGTGAAAGGGTAGAAAACAATTTTATGGTCGCATATGTTGCTTTAAAAAAATACATAGATTCTTCTTTCCATCACGTATATGTACATGACTGAAGAAAAGCCCAATTCTTAAGGTTGTCTATTTCTGAGTTTTGCCACAGTACATGACCTGTGGTTTTTTCCTAAGTAATAACTTTACCATGAATATATAGTCATTATATCAAAAAACAATAAGCAGGCTGGGAGTGGTGGTGCACAGTTGTAATCCCAGCATTTAGGAGGCTGAGACTGGAGGATCCGGGTTCGTGGTCAGCCTCAGCTGCTTAGTGAGGCCCTCTGCAACTTAGTGAGACCCTGTTTCAAAATAAAGAATAAAAAATAGGGCTGGGGATGTAGCTCGGATGTAGAATGCCCCCAGGTTCCATCCCCAGTGCTGCAAAAACAACAACAACAACAACAATAAGCAATCAAATGAATGCATTTTGTGCAAATAACACGTCAAAAACAACACAAAATAAAACCACAATTAACAAAACTGTTCAATTTCAGGCCAAATTCTCTGAATATTTTTTGCTCCTACTGTATTTGGTGTGCTTTTGCTGCCATCGTGTGGAAAAGCGGAGGAATGCATCATGAATTTATGTAAAGAGAAAAATCCATGGGTTCTCTTCATATTGGTCGGAATAGACTTTCTTCTTTATTCATAGACTTTATTATTGAAGTTGATACAAGTAAATCAATTAGTAACATTACTAAATCAATTATTTAACGTTACTAAAATGTAATACCTTCTCATTACATGAAGTTTAGAGAATCCGCCGCGTATGAGAAGACGCTTCCCCTCAACGCTGCTTAAATCCAAGTCTCACAGGACACAGAGGTGGTCAAGGTGGCAGGGAACAGGACCCTCACTCCCCACTGCCTCGGTTGTGAACTGGGAGACTTGGGGAGCGCCATTGGGCAGTGTCTAGGGCACTGAAAAGGCTCATGGTGCTTGGTCAGCTGCGCCTCTCCTTCAATCCCCACCTCCTGGGTCCCTACTTCGGGTCTGGTGTAGGCCCTGTGTCTACAGCAACTCACCCACCTGCCCCTCAAACCAGCCATGACTTCCAGTGACTGGAGACAACATAAGGGTTTATCAATGGAGGAATGTGTTATACACTATATTACATTACAAATATGTCTTAGCTTAAATCAGCTTGGTCCATATGAACCTGGGCAAACCTCTAATAACAATGGTGTGCCCTATGTGTTATATTTATGTAGAGAAATTGAAAGTGGGAAGTACATGGTGCTATTTAGGGATCACACTTTTGCGCTCACGATCTCAGATCAAGGGTAGAAAAGATGCACAAAAACTTCAGATTGAAAATTCCTTTTGGAGCTGGGCATTGTGGCACATGCTTGTAATCCCAGTACTTGGGAGGCCAAGACAGGAGGATAACAGGTTCTCAGCCAGCCTCAGCAACTTAGTGAGGCCCTCTACAACTTAATGAGACTCTGCTTCCAAATAAGAAATAAAGAAATGGGTGTGGTGGCGCACACTTGTAATCCCAGACTTGGGAGGCTGAGACAGGAGGATGCAGGTTCATGACCAGCCTCAGCTACTTAGTGAGGCCCTCCGCAACTTAGTGAGACCCTGTTTCAAAATAAAGAATAAAAAATAGGGCTGGATATGTAGCTCAGAGGTAAAATGCCCCTGGGTTCAATACCTAGTACTGCAAAACAAACAAACAAACAAAAAAAAGAAATTTTAAAAATCAGGCTAAGGGTATAACTTTGGAGGTAGAATGTCTCTGGGTTCAATCTCCAGTACAAAGAAAGAGAAAGAAAGAAAGAAAGAAAGAAAGAAAGAAAGAAAGAAAGAAAGAAAGAAAGAAAGAAAGAAAGAGGAAAGGAAGGGTGGGAGGGAAGGAGGGAGGCAGGGAGGGAGGGAGGGAGGGAGGGAGGAAGGAAGGAAGGAAGGAAGGAAGGAAGGAAGGAAGGAAGGAAGGAAGGAAGGAAGGAAAGAGAGAAAAGAATCCCTTTTAGGATGGAGAATGAGTAGTAACTGGATAGAGGGAACCTTTTTTCTGTGTGTGGTACTGGTTTTTTAACCCAGTGGCACTCTGCTACTGAGCTACACTACCAGCACATTTTAATTTTTTATTTTGAAACAAGTTTTCCCTTAATTGCCCAGGCTGACCTTGTACTTGCAATCCTCCTATCTCAGCCTCCAAGACAGCTGGGATTGTAGGCGTGTGCTGCTGTACCCAGCTTGGATAGACAGAATCTCAAACTTGAATGTCTACTGTTATTTCTTAAGATTCTCTGAAGCAAAGCTGACATACATTTTCATGGACAAATCTGTACAGCTATTCATTGGCTGATTATAATGTTTTTCCATGTATATTTTGCATATGGAACAATTTAAGATAATTAAATAGAGAGAATGAAAAATTTTAAGTCAGTTAAACAAGTTACAATGAGTCTAGGAGATGGTCACCCTGTACCCTTCAAAAAGCACCGTATCACCAGGCATGGTGGCACACGCTTGTAATCTCAGTACTTGGGAGGCTGAGACAGGCCATCTGCAACTTAGTGAGACCCTGTTTCAAAATTCTAAAAAATATAATAGGGCTGGCAGTGTAGCTCAGAGGTAGAAAGCCCCTGGATTGCATCCCCAGTACCATACACACACACACACACACACACACACACACACACACACACACACACACACAAGCACCATATCAAAGAATTCAGGGGAAAGACTCAAGACACACTTGATGAGAAAGGGCAGATTAGAAAACAATTCTACAGAGCCGGGCGTGGTGGTGCACGCTTGTAATCCCAGCATTCGGGAGGCTGAGACCAGAGGATCCGGGTTCGAGGCCAGCCTCAGCTACCTAGTGAGGCACTCTGCAACTTAGTGAGACTCGGTTTCAAAATAAAGAATAAAAAATAGGGCTGGGGGTGTAGCTCAGAGGTAGAATGCCCCTGAGTTCAATCCCCAGTACCGCAAAAAAAAAAAAAAA
>PVLC010044934.1:0-11979 GCA_004027655.1 Graphiurus murinus | reverse complement strand
CCTCCTCCTCCTCCTCCTCCTCCTCCTCCTCCTCCCTTCTGTATGATAATCGGGACCCTACCAGCAAGAAGGTCAACACCAAGTGGGACCTGGACCTTGCACCTCTAGAGTCATGAGCCCAAACCTCTTTTTTTTATAATTCACTTGTCTATGGCATTGTGTTATTGACAACACAAAATGGGCTAATACAACAGGGTTCCTCTATGAGTTTTGAGTTTTTGTTTTTGTTTTTTTGCGGCACTGGGGATTGAACCCAAAGGCATTCTACCTTCAAGCTACACCCCTAGTCCTATTTTTTTTGTTCTTTATTTTGAAACAGGGTCTCACTAAGTTGCAGAGGGCCTCACTAAGTAGCTGAGGCAGGCTTCGAACCTGCAATCCTCCTGTCTCAGCTGCCCAAGTACTGGGATTACAAGCATGTGCCACCACACCTGGCTGAGTTTTTGATATACCAAGTAGGAACCAGAAAACAGTAGACTTCTCTGAAATCCAGATGCTCTCTGATGTCTCACAATTGCTCAACCAGGGGCAAGCATTTTCTATCCAGAAACAGAAAGCAAATATTTCAGGTTTTGCAGGCTGTCCACAACCGCTCAGCTTGGAGTATAAAAGCAGCTACAGACAACATGGAAACGAGACAGCATGGCTGTGGACAGCAAAATTTAAAATGCAAGTAATTTCCACAGGTCATGAAATGGTCTTTAATTTTTTTTTTTTTTTTTTTTTTTAATATAGAAACTACTCTTTGGAGATGGTGGCTGGATTTGGCCCTCAGTCCATAGTTTCCCAACCCCTGGCTTCAGGAGAGATTATCAAAGGCAATTCTTTGCCAGATCATAGGAAATATTTCACATGTGCCCAGTGTGTAGAGAAGAGTGAATTAGAAGCCAGACAGAAGTCATTAACACAAAGACGGGGGAGGAGGAGGGAAAGTGTTTTCACCAACAGCACACAGAGAACCCGGGGATTTCACTGTCATTAACTACCTGCATTCTCTCCATTCTCCTCACGACATCCCCACCTGCAAAGCCCTAAAATCCCTGAGGTTGTGAACTGCAGTTCCTTCTTCTCCAGATGATGAAGAAGATGACAACAGCACAGCACAGCAAGGAAGAACCGAAATCTCTATTACTCAGAGCCCAGAGCACGAGCGTAGAGGCCTGTTGCCTCCCAGCTCCCGTTTCCCAACTCTGCCCATTTTGTTTTGTTCTCCTATTGCCTAAAAAAATAAAATAAATGAGTGAATGAATAGAGCCAGGTGCCATGGTGTATGCCTTCCATTCCAGTACTTGGGAGGCTAAGACAGGAGGATTGCAGGTTCGAGGCCAGCCTTAGCAACTTAGAGAGGCCCTCAGCAACTTAGCAAGAACCTTTTACAAATAAATAAATAAATAAATAAATAAATAAATAAATAAATAAATAAATAAATAAATAAATAAGCCGGGCGTGGTGGCACACGCTTGTAATCCCAGCATTTGGGAGGCTGAGACCGGAGGATCTGAGTTCGAGGCCAGCCTCAGCTACCTAGTGAGGCCCTCTGCAACTTAGTGAGACCCTGTTTCAAAATAAAAGAATAAAAAATAGGGCTGGGGGTATAGCTCGGAGATAGAATGCCCCTGAGTTCAATCCCCAGTACTGCAAAAAAAAAAAAAAGAAAGAAAGAAAGAAAGAAAGAAAGAAAGAAAGAAAGAAAAATAAATAAAGGGCTAGGGGTTAGCTCAGAAGTAGAATGCTCCTAGTTTCAATCCCCAGTACCATGAAATAATAAATAAATAAATAAATAAATAAATAAATAAATAAATCTCTAACATAAATATGCATATAAAATACATATACCCCCCTCTCTTGTTTTTTGTTTTGTTTTGTTTTTTTACATGTAGCACACTTTTCTCTGCCTCGCCTTTTTTTTCTCCCTTTAAAGCATATATATCCTGGCACTCATTCCATCCCAGTGTATAGAAATGCTCTTTATTTCATTGTATGGTGATGTGAGACTCAGCTGTTAAGGTGTGGACGCAGCATAGTGCGCTCAAGCAATCCGGTGTCAGCGGGCCTTCGTCGGGGCGGTTTCCTCTTTGCTATTAGTGATACATCGCTCACAGTCTGGCCGTACCCGTCTTGATCCCATGCTGGTCTGAGCCAGTGCGGCCCATTCACACATATTAGCCCATTTTATTTTCCCAGCAATCCCGTGCGCAGGGGTCATCGTCTCCCCTTTGCAGGTGAGGAAACAGAGGGGCAGAGAGGCTGGTAACCTCCCACGCATCCAGCAGCTGCAGAGGCGCCATGGCTGTTCAACGTCCCGTTTCTTCCTCTCAACTCGGGTCCACGGGGAGGAGCAGAGGAGACCGAGGCCATCCCCGCTGACCCCACTGCCTCGCTGGCACCAGCTCACGTTTGTTCTTCTGCAAACTCATAAGGCCCAATCTCCCAGCCCTTCCAACCAGCTTTCACCCCTCAGCTGAGAGCGGATTTGTCAAACAGCTGCACACGGCTTGGAAAACTGCCCAGGATGTCTCCACACTGGCCAAGCGCGGCTCCTGCCTCATCTGCATTCCCTCTGAGTCTCCGAGGATTGCCGTCAGTGCCTCTAGCCAGTGTGTTTACCCCGAAGCATTTGTTTTGGGGGGAAGGGAGATGCACAGGCGGGCGAGCGCTGGACCAAGCTCGCCCTTCCACGGTTGGGGAGCACAATGGCTTTTCAGGCTCTGTGGCCTCTTCCTTCGTTGTCTCTATCCTAAAATGACCTGAAAATAAGTTTCTGCACTGCAGGCCATTCTGAGAGAGGAGGGTGAATTTGGGGGAGAGGGGCAGATGGAGCAGGAAGTAGGGGTGACTGGCAGCTAGCTCCTTCCTTTGCTCCTAGCCTGGCCCGAATGTGGCTGGAGAAAGACATCAGAGACTAGCAGTCCAGGGATCCTTCCAGAGCCTGGGGTACAAGGAGGAAACTGTTCAAGGCCAAGGGATGCGGAGGGGCAGGGGTCACTAAGACTGCTGCTCTGCGGCTGTGCCGGGGAAGAAGCCAGACGTCTGTATCAGACAACACGCTCTAGTGCTAAGATGCATCGCACGGAGCTAGGGGAAAGCTACACATTTCAGAAGTGCAAGATTGACCTCAAGATGGGTTGAACTAGTGCTCTATTTTGGAAACAGGAAAAAAAAAAAGTGGGAGCAAATATTCATCAAGTGTTTAAGCTAACAAATTTACCTACGTTGTTTCAGTTACTCCTTACAATACTCCTGAAGGAGACAGTTCCCACTCTACAGGTGTGAAAACAGAGGTTCAAAGAGAGTCTGTGATTTCCCCAAGTTGGCAAGCCTAGTGACTAAGCAGGAGAGTCCTGATTCAAACCTAAATCTGCTGGCTGCAAAGCCCAGGCCCTTAAGCATTTTAATTATGTTGGAGCCTCTTTCTTCATTCATTCATTCATTTAACAAGAAATACTTCCTTAACATTTGCCATGTATTGAGCACATGTTATTTTGGGGACATAATAAAGAAGACGACAGACCTGGTTCATGGCATTTATTTCCTAGTTTGAGGGGATACACAGGTGAATAAGTAAACAACATGATTATAGATTGTGATAAATGCTATGGCTCTCATCTAATATTTGACATTGTTTTAAAGTAAGGGATTTTTAAAGTATCTAGTCATCAATGCGAGAGAAGGGGGTCCTATATAAACTTTCCTTACTTGGAATCCATGTCTATTGTGTATACTATTTTTAATATGGGTTTATTGGTGCATTATGGTCTTACATCATAATGCAAATCATGTCGACAGTGACACACATGCACACAGCATTTAGTAGCCCCCACCCCACCTCCTCATCTCCGGTATACTATTTTAAGGAAGTTTCTTTAGCTGTAGCCATTTCATTTTATTATGGCTCCGCCCAAATTGAGGCAAAACTAATCTCATTACTATTATATTTTTTGTTTTTGTGTCGTTGCAGTACTGGGGATTGAACCCAGGGCTGTTCTACCTCCAAGCTACACCCCCAGCCCTTTTTAGTTTTTGTTTTGAAACGGGCTCTCCCTAGGTTGCTGACAGCCTCGCTAAATTGTGGAGGCTGGCTTAGAATCTGTGATTCTTCTGTCTCAGCCTCCTAAGTACTAGGATTACAGGTGTGTGCCACCACACACAGCTCTTTACTATCATTTTTTAATATCTTGATTCCAGGGTCTGCAAAAGCCAAAGGTAGGTAGAAAACCCCATTTCAAATGATCTATCCCTGTGAAGTGTTTAGAGAACCATCCCCTGCCAAGATGAAATTATGCCCTAGGAGGAGCAACTGAAGGGACTCTGCTGAAGACTGTCAGCACAAGGAGAGGGCTCGCTCCTCCTCTCCCATGCATCCCCATCTCTTCTTCCATACATTGGAGCTGTGTGAAAATCTCCCATGAAAGAAGAAAGGATATGAATTCAACCCATTATTTGAAAGACAAGTCTATCAGATGAAAAGTGATCTGAGCGGTATTATTATATTCTACTATTATCATTGTTCTTCCATGTAGTTAGAAGATTTCAATCTGAGCAATCTTTTTTTTTTTTTTTTTTCTGTATGTGCACAAATGCCTAGGAGGAAGGGAGGTGGGAGATGTCAGGATTCCCATCATTTCCTAAATAGCATTTAAATGAAAAAATATCTGCCCTCTACCTGTCTGACGGGAACCTGGAGTTTAATTAGATTAGCATCTCTAAGCTGCTTAGGTTTCCCAGAGATAGGCATTATGTAAACATAAGGTATTATTATTGTTATCACAGCATCATTATGGTATTGTAATTGTGTGGATTCTCCCATAAAGCTCCACAGGATGGGATCCTAGCCCAGACCATTATTTGTCCAGCGCTTTGAGCTTAGATGAAAGGCATGTACAGGGTGGCTTGTGTTAACATCATTACTGGGATTACTATTGCATTTATGATTATTGAAGAATGAACCAATTTTCAAATTCATCTCAACATCTCTCCAGTTCTTTTTTTTTTTTTTTTTTTAATGTTTCTTGTGTGACTTCAATGGTGCGCTCTTCCATGTTTGTGTGAATACCTGGGGTCAGACAGTTCCTGGGGCTTCTGATACTACTTGGGGCACAGGAAAGACAGGCAGGATCCCTCAGGATGGGGCTTTTCACCCCGATCTATAGGAGCCCCGCAGAGCCTGCAGGACCCCAGGCTTACTGACAGCCGCCCTCGGGTAATTATTCCGGTTGAAGCCAACTTTGAGCGACTCTTCTTCCGTCCCATTTGCCACCTTTAGGAGCCACAAATGGCTCTTCTCAAAAAGATGAAGATGGGATCCATCTCCAAAAGAGGAAAGAAGAAGAGATATAGAGCCAAACAGCACACCAGAGGATAATTTTATGAGATTAAAGTAGTTGATTCATCACTAAATATACCAGCTGGCAAAGTTGCACCGTTTATTTTAGGAGGTATTCATAAATCCAAAGATTTATGTTGCCAGTGATGAAAATGTTATTTTGGAGTTGGTGAGTTTGGGACCAGCCTCATTTTATCTTCCTGTATTCTGACAATGTCATACTCAAAGGTCATTTCCATTCATTCCTTTGTATTGGTTTTTTTCCCCCCAATAAATCCTACTATTATTAATCTTCTCTCAACTGCGTTTGCGACTGTGGCTATAATTATTTGCAGTAAAGCTTCGCCCTTCAGGTTTGCATTTTCCCTCCTAAAAGTCCACTGTTTTGTACGACTAGAGCATCCGAAAACTGCATAATTTAGAAATGTAAGATGACGGGTCCCTTTATCTACTTCTTATTGCATAGTCATAGTTCTTTAATGGGCCGAATATCATCACATTTAAACAAGGGGAAAACCTCCCAATTGATGAGCCAGCTGTTCACTAAAATTTTTATATCTATTCAGGCTTCAGACTAATACATCTCTGCATGATTTATTAAATGTGTCTGTAATAACAGAGTTATCATCACCCTCTCCACGCTCTTACTACTGGGTGATTGGTCCATGGGATGGTATTTCATCCCATGGTGCTGGGCCTGTCATGGCAGAGGAAGTATTTTGCTCTTCTCTGATAAAGGATTTTTACCTGGGCCTGTCTGCAAAAAGGCAAGGCTACCAGGTGCTGGAGAGGGCTCAGGGCTGGGGGTTCAGTGCCTCGCTGACCTTGACGTTGGATGCAAATCATCCAACAAAAAAAAGTGGCTGCCTGGAGCGGCGATTTCTCATCGCTTCGGTGGGAACATCTCGCGGACAGCTACAGGTTGCAGCTGGTCCGGCCAGGGTTTTGTGTGTGTGAGCGCTCAGGCGGGCACTTTATTATCAGAACAGAACAAATCTAGGCTAATGTGCGTGGTATAAAGAATCCCAGGGAGGCTCAGTGCCTCATTCTCCCGCCTTTCTTTCCAGTTTTTCTGCTGTTGCACTCCAGATAATTGCAGTTTAATTGGGTGACATGAAATGAAAACTGTGTCCACATTATCCAGGATTATCTCTTTTTCCCGAAGCCTGCCACCAGTTGAAAGGAGCCCATTTATCAGACCAAAGAGCTGCTCTCGGCTGCTTTCAGGAAGAGTGTGAGAACAGGCCGGGGAAGGGAGAAAGGGCGCTGACAGCGAAGAAAAATTATTTCAGTTGTTTATCACGGGGAAGGTTTATCTGATTCTTTACAAAATGCGGCGGAGGCCAGAGTGTCGGGTCATGAGTAACGCACAGTGACCACTTTTGCTTCCCAACTGGTCAGACCCCGCCGCTGCCTCTCTTTTGTGTAGGCACAGATCAACTTTAAAAGCTTCTTTCAGGCAGCATGAATGCACTTCATTTTACCCAAAAGAACTTTGTATTGATAGCTAGAAAAAAGGAAGGTTGTTTAAAAGGGAAGGGTAGACAATCGGGACAAAATGAGGAGCTTTCAGTTTCTATTATGAGCATGTCGTTCCATTCATTTCTTCTGTTTATACATTCCCCGCACAATAATGTCTCTTTGCAGTAATATGCTTCCCCTTTTACACTATTCATATTGAAAAAGCCCTCACATCATGACCATGGTAATAAATACTTAGAGATGAGGGTAAGATGTCAATTTGCATTCTGCGAGAAGACCCAAGGTAAACCTAAGGGCCAGAAGAATATTCTGCTAATGCTCATTCATCATCCTCCCCATTCAGGTAAAAGAAGGACCTTGTCACTACATTGTGAACCCCTTCGGTTGCTATTGCGTTTGTGTGAACATTTTAGCCTAATGCACCAATTGTGAAGTAGAAAGAAGAGTCTTTGAAATTGTCTATTGCACTTGAATCCCTAGCTGCCCAAGGTCTGGGCAGGAGGCGTTTCTATTCAGAAGGAAATAGAAGGCTTTCGTTCAGGAAGCACAGTGTGCTTGAAGGTTACGGAGGGTATTGTGTGTTTTTTAATAAAAGTTTTCTAACGGGGAAGAAGCTCATTATCGATAATGGCAACAGTGACTACGGCGTCGACATCTGGTGAAGCTGTCTGATGTGTGGCTGTGGTGTTTGTATTTGGGGTTACCGTCAATGGCTGGCTGACATCAAGATGTGCTAAATGTGCAAGGTGGAAAGTTTTTTGTTTTTTTTTTAAACAGCCACACATCTTAGTTGTTTGTAAGATGCACACACACAGATTCTGCAGTCTTGTAATGTCTACTGTTCAGTTTGATACTGACCTTCAAAGATTAGAGAGGAAAGGCTGTAAGTTGATCTGAAAGATCAAAACCAGCTATTCTGCACCTATTAGGAATAGACTATTAGTTCTGTTCATTGATCATAGCCTCCGGTCATGTAACTCAGTCGACCTCAGACCTACAGCCTTCCATTTCTCTTCACTTGGAGCAGATTTGAAAATGCAATCACGTTTCCAATGCAGTGACTTTCTGTAGGTGTTGATGTGCTCATGGTAGCTTTTATACTGGCCAGTGTGGAAAGGCAGTGTTTGGAGAGTTGCTGTAATTTCTTTAAATCTTCTTTCTCTTCTCTTCTTTTTCTTTCCTTCTTTTATTTCTTTTTCTTTCCTTCTTTTATTTTTTCTTTCCCTTTTTCTTTTCTTTTTTTGTACTGGGGATTGAACTCAGGGGCATTCTACCCCTGGGCTACACCTCCAGCCCTTTTTATTTTCATTTTTTACTTTGAAACAGGGTCTCACTAAGTTGCTAAATTGATGAGGCTGGCCTTGAACCTGAGATCCTCCTGTTGCAGCCTCCCAAGGACTGGGATTATAGGCATGCGACACCTCGCCCAGCTCCCTTAAATCTATTCCACCACATTAGAATAATAATTTGCAAATTCTGAAGGAGGGATATGGTTTTTTACAAACTACATTATAATTTGTTAGTCTCCTTCTATTCTACCCCCTGAAAGAAGTTTAAAGCCAACTCTTTTTTCTTGTGCTTTGTTACTCTTTAACCTGCCTCCTTATTGTATGTAATAAATGGATTCTCAGGGGCCTCTCCACACCCACTGCCTTTTCTTTCCATTTGAACTATTGTTCCTCTGTGCTTATTTTACATAATGTGTGATTTATTCAGCAAGAAGAAGAGTCAAGAAGAAAGAAATCACATATCAGTTTTGTCAAAAGACATGAACACAAAACCAAGTTAAAATATCTGAATCTTACTTTGAGAAAAAAATGCAAATCAAAAGGGAAATTGGACAGAACCTCTTTGTGTCTTAGGAGAAGTGACCTCACCATATCTCACTGTCATCCCAAGTTTATAATTTTATTTATAACCTTGCTCTTCTGAAAGAACTACTAACCCATATTACTCATTTGCAGCCAAAACCCAGAGCCAGGGAAGTTTGAATTAGGTTATTTTTAAAAGGGTCCACTCACTCCTTTCCAAATGCACAAGAAATTATGTCTGCTCCACTTGCCTTTGATTCTCCGGTAAAAATGACAAATACGCACACAGGCAGCCAGAACCCCCGTCAGACTGATTTATAAAAGCCTGGAGATGAGTGTTTGGGGATTGGAAACCTATTTGTCAAATAGCCATGCCGACTTACTCCAGCTTCCTCCCAGACAGTAAGGACGACGTCCTGGATTAGGCTTATAACAAACACTCGGATGCTTTGCTTTACATTCGGTATCAGAACCCTGGATGTGTGTCCAAATAGATTTATCCTCAGAAAAAAGAGGTGGGTATAAAAATCGTGGGGTGAGGATGTCACACGGACTGACAGCCTACATATTTACTGTCCATCAAAGGCAGCGCACAAGATCAGGTAGGTTCAGCACACAAGCCTGAATGATGGCCTTCTGTACCCAGGAACACAGCATAGATTTAGAAAAAGGAAAAAGGAAAAGCAAATGACAAAACAAAACCCCGGAAACTCCAGAAAACTCAAAAGGCTGAGTGAGAGAGGGGACTGGGTCTCTTCTATCCATTTGCTTTATTGTGTGGGTTGCAGCTGAGTACCAAGTAGTGTTTTTATTTGTTATTTTCACTCAGCTACCCAGTAGAAGCTCGGTTGGAAGTAGAATACAAATACCCTTGGATAAATCCAGATAAAGAGACAGCAAAATAGTATGTGTGTTTTCATGGAACTGGAAGGTGATAGTTATCTAAGATACCACCTGAGGAGCAAGGAAGTCACTACAGATGGTCCCCAGGGAGGTGGATCCCATCTATGGCTGCTCTAAAACAATACCAAATGGGACTCTAGAAGAAGTACTGAATATGCAACAGAAAAAAATATGCATAATACTAGCCACTACTTACTGAATTCTTACTACACACTTTCTTTTCCTTGTTACCTCCCAACAGTTCCAAATCAGAGGTATTAGAAACCAAGGCACGTAGAGGCAAATTAATTTGTCCAAAGTAGCAAGACGTTATGGGTGGAATTGTGTTCCTCCCAAATCCATATGTTGAGGCTCTAACCCCTAGTACCTCAGAATGTGACTTTGTCTGGAAATCAGGTTGTTGCAAATGTAATTAGCTAACACGAGGTCACACTGGATACTGGTATGGGGGCCCATTATCCATTATGACTGGCCTTCTTATCAAAAGAGGGAATGCAGACATAGTCAACATGAACACATACAAGTACACACACACACACACACACACACACACACACACACACACACACAGAGAAGACCAGGAGAAGCTGAAGATGGAGAGTGGGAGGTGCTTCTACAAGTCAAGGAAGGCCAAACATTGCCAGCAAGCCACCAGAAGCTGGGGAGAGGCCCAGAGCCCATTCTCTCTCCCGGCCTTCTGAAGGAACCAGCCATGCTGACACCCTGAAGCTGGACTTCTGGCATCCGGAACTATTTAGACAATGCATTTGTGTTGTTCAAGCCACTCCACTGCAGTGCTTTCTTGCAGCAGTGGTCACGAACAGACACACAGAATTAGCAGGTGATGAGGTTGGGACTTGAACTCAGGTCCTGTGGTCCAAGCTACCTCTGCACCATGTCACTCTTCCTCTGGAATTCTTTTTTTTTTTTTTTGCGGTACTGGGGATTGAACTTAGAGGCATTCTACCTCCGAGCTATACCCCCAGCCCTATTTTTTATTCTTTATTTTGAAACAGGGTCTCACTAAGTTTCAGAGTGCCTCATAGGTAGCTGAGGCTGGCTGCGAACCCGGATCCTCCGGTCTCAGCCTCCCAAATGCTGGGATTACAAGTGTGCACCACCATGCCCAGCTAAGCAAGTTGTCCCGGAACCCTAGAGCATTTGTCTCAGCATGAAGTCCAGTGAGAACCTTTCAAAGAAAGATCTCGCTGCTGCCACTCGAGGTTGTAGACTGGTAGAGCTCTTAGGGACCTTGGCAGTACTTGAAGGCAGTGGTTTCAAATTGCATTCCATAGAGCTTTTGGGGTGCCTTGGAGTGTCTTAGAGGCATCCACAACATTGGGGTGAGGGAGAACAGGCGAGTCTCCAGGACCCCTACTCCTTCTTCACCCCGACTGTCCTTTCATATGCTTCACGCTTTTTGTTGGAAGAAAGGGGCTTTGCAGCTTAAAAATGAAAACCACAGATCAAGTCTAAATCCATCATGATGCTGATGAACACACTGAGGTCCAGAAAGGCTGAATGAAATTCTTAGGGCTGTGTGAGTGAGCGTGGCCAAGCTGGGATTAGAAGTCACCTCTCTTCTGCTCCATCTTCTGCTCGCTGCAGTAGGGAAATGAATGTGTGCTCCCTGAAAATGGGGGGCCCCAGGAATCATGGATGACCTGGAGGCCAAGCTATCCATTGGGATGGGTCTTTAGCCATTTCAGTAAAAAACAACAACAACAAAAAACCCAAAACAAAAAAATACAAAAACCAGGTACCCTGACTTCTGGGTCCACCCTCCCCTTCCCTCAAAACCTACAGAAGGAGAACAGCAACCCAAAGATGGAAATTTATTCATGTCCAGGCTTAGATTCTAGACATGGCCCTGCTCATAGCCCAGGTGGGAGCACTTTGTATAATAAGGCTCTTTCTATCCAGCTACTAGTAGGCTCTTCTGACTTCAAGAGTTGCTTTTTGGTTCAATTATCCCACAGAGTCAGAGGAAATTGGCAATACCCAGATAATAACAAGAAGAACCATAAGTGATATCTGGAAAAAGAGGAAATCCTTCATGTGACCTAAGTTAGCACCGCCTTCTCTCAGAGTTAGTTTCTGTTTACTGATTTACCTGGGTCTGAGAAAGCTGCCTGGCAGGGGGATACTTGAATCCCACCCAGAGTTAATGGCAAGACATTGACACCGAAGGAGAGGAGACCCAGAAACCAATTTCTCTACAAAAGGAAGGAGAGGCCGGGCGTGGTGGCGCACGCTTGTAATCCCAGCATTCGGGAGGCTGAGACTGGAGGATCCGGGTTCTCGGCCAGCCTCAGCTACCTAGTGAGGCACTCCGCAACTTAGTGAGACCTGGTTTCAAAATAAAGAATAAAAACTAGGGCTGGGGGTATAGCTCGGAGGTAGAATGCCCCTGAGTTCAATCCCCAGTACCGCGAAAAAAAAAAAAAAAAAAAAAAAAGG
>PVLC010044933.1:0-11979 GCA_004027655.1 Graphiurus murinus | reverse complement strand
TAGGGAGAAGATGGGGCATAGGAGGGTCTCCAGATGAAAAGGAGTGATCCTCGATAAGCAACGAAGTTGATTTAATTGTAGTGGACGCAAGGGGCAGAGGGACGCCCTAAAGCACATGATGTACTTACACAATCATATCAAGGTCACTCACTGAAGTGAACCTGAGGGGGAGGGAGGGGGAGGGGATTGGGGTGGGAATCGGGGAAGGGGTCAAATGAGAATTGTGTGCAAATATGTTGTTAACAACTCGTACTTAACAAAGATGTATGCTATATTGCACGAATTACTACAATAAAAAATTTTAAAAAAAAAACACTATATTTTATCATCACATAGATATGGTGCTCAAAAATCCTTGTTAAATGAATAATCAGCACTGACATGCAAAACAATGCATAGAGCAGCTATTTCCACCTTGGGGCATGATTGGAGATGGGCTGGGGAGGGCTTGTCATACTAAGGATAAGAGCTTGGTTGAAATAACGTGAGAAAAGGGTTAATCTGAACCTATGTACTACACAGAGGAGCTGTAGCATAAAGTTTAAAATGGGCACTCGGTTAAAATAACTTTTTGTCCTTTGCGAAGTGGAGTGACTTACCTATTCAGTGAGTTTTGTAAAGAAAATAAAACAAATGTATTAGTTTCCTAGGGCTGCCATAACAAATAACTGCAAACATGGTTGCCTAAAACAATGGAAATTTATTTCCTCAGAGTTGTGGAGGTTAGAAGTCCAAAATCACAATGTTAGTAGAGCCTCGCTCCTGAAATCTCGGGGGAAGAATCTTGGCCTTTTCCAGTGCCTGAGGCTTCGATGCATTCCTTGGCTTATGAGTGTATGATTAAGATCTTTAACTTAATTACACCTGCAAAGACCCTTTTCCCCATTCACAGGTTCCAGGGATATAAACGTGAACATTTTGTTTTGGAGGAGATCGCCCAACCCACTGCAGAGTGCATACTCACATCAGCATCTTTTCTTTTAAGATTCTTGCAGCTGGATAAGATGGTTTCTGACAAGAGAGAACCCCATGGTTGTCACTCTGTGGCAGTGACTGACTCTAAAAGACAGCCAGAACCTCAGTAGCCATGCTTTGTGGAACTGTCAGGTGAAACAATATCTGCTGCTTCTCTTGTGCTTCTGAGCTGGGTTTGCAGTGTAGAGTTTAAACTCTAAGAACAGCTTAGGCTCATATGAGCTACAAAGCACTCAGAAAAACATAAGCAGCAATAGAATTCTCATGAAAAGCAAAACCAGAGGGCTAGAGTCATCAAGGATACGGATTGCTTCTAGATCAGAACTCTGCCAATTCTCAATTATGGTTCTGGTTCTCATGATCTTAAGTTCTGGAGCTTTGATTACTACATCTGCATTCTAAACAAAGTAAAGAAAAGAAAGAAAAAAGGTGCCTGCACCCTTTTTTAAGGAGTTTTAGGATAAGTCTCACACATAACTTCTGCTTATACATCATTGGCTATAACTTAGGTTATATCAGTTGCAAGGAAGGCTGAGAATTACAGTCTTTGAGAGAGATGGCAAGGTGCCCAGCTAAAACTTGGAATCTTGTTATTAAAATTAAAGGAAAAATGAATATTGGGAACCAATTAATAGTCTCTTCTTCAAAGTTGGAAAAAATTAATCTGGGTTGGAAAATAAAAAGTAAGAAAAAGGACACAAGCATCAATTCCAGCAAACCGTGCCTGTTGTGTATGTAATTAGCAAAAGAAGAAAACAATTTAAGAAGAAAATTCAACTGCCAAACAATTAGAGGGAAATTAAACACTAGAAACATATCTCCCAATGCCAGAAAAAGATGTGGCGTAGACAAATAATTCTACTATCTTTGAAAGAGCTCAAGTAATTCAATGCTTGGAAAATTAGAAATCCGAGGAAAAGGTAGGCTTTGGAGAACACATGGCAGAGATACTTAGTCATGTTAGAATTTTAGGAACCCAAGTTTCAATCCTGACTTCAGTTTAGGAATCTTCAACTGAAATAAATGTGAAGAAAAATATGGTAACTACCCCTGTAAGGCAGTCTCCATGGGCCCAAGAAATGTCAAAGGACAGTGGTGTTATGAATAAAAGCACGATGCCTACTTACAGATGGATGTGGAGTCTTTATCACCAAGAAAACTATAAAATAACAAAGAACAGGAGCCCTACACTCTATGAAAAAAAATGGAATTTAAGAGGTTTTGATTCTGTGGATGGGAAAGACATGTCAAACGCAAATAGCAACATTGTAAATTTCTAAGCTTTTGCAAAAATTCAACAAACTCTCAAATTTTACTTGCTAAGAGAGAAATAAATATACATAGATTGATTTCTCTCCAGTTAGGGTAGAACTGTATTATATTTTAACTTTCTGAAGGGTGATTTATCCCAGTTTAGTATAAATTCATGGATTTCAAACAATGGGCATATTCTGAGTCACATTCTGGTGAAGCTGAAACCATCTTTTCTGTCTCCCTATTTTTGCTTAGTGCTTAGATACCACCAAGGTGCACTTACAGCCTTCACCAAGAGTAGAAGAGTTCTGATTTCGGATGGATTAATGGCTGTAGATCCAGGAGCTCAGCTTCATTTTTAAAAGTTTGTGGGTATGAGTGCTTTGATATTTTACATCAAATTACTGACAATTTGGGCACGTGAAAAACTAACCAAAATGTTACAATCTTAAAGGAACTTCTGTTTATTACCCTGGAACACAGCCTGGCCACAGCTGCCAGAAAATTCTGACTACTCCAGCCACGTGTGGAGAGCTCCACTACGAGAGAGAGAATCAATCATTAGAGAATGATAATTTGGGGCTTTAACTTAAAAATTATATACTTATGTTTGGGTACTTTAACCCATTAAAACAGGGGAAATTGATTTTGAACTTGAATTTCTGAGGAACATAGTTAATTTTTTAGGAATTAGAAGCACTTTAAATTTCTCCCTTGAAAAATCAGGATGGAAGAAAATCTATACTGAAATTTGGAATACCTTTTCTTTTTGGCATTTTCTTACTTGAGCATCTTTATGCTGTTCTTTAATTTTTATTGAAAACCTCTGATGGGCAACTTAATTAGACACAAGTGGCAATCAAGATCAAACTAGGAGTGAAGTCCTAACCCCGGAGTGAACCCAGACTTCATTATTGTAGAGATCCACCCCTATCAGTAATCCTGGAAAGACAGCTGAAGAAATCTAGGATTGGCATAAGTGTCAGGACTCTTTCTCAAGGGACATAATCACCCCTGTATCAAGTTTAACAAAAAAGAAATAAAAAATTAGGGGGAATACTAGGATATGACCCATTCTTCATGTTTACATATGAAGACATCCAGGTACATTAGCACACTTTACTCCTTTCAAATTGATGAGTATGGGAAAAGAAATGATACCAGCTGAAATTAGTTCCCATTCCCGTGTGTGTGTGTGTGTGTGTGTGTGTGTGTGTGTGTGTGTGTCTAGGAATTGAACTCAGGCATTCTACCTGCAAGCTACACTCTCACCCCCAGCCTTCTTTGATTGATTGATTGATCGATCAATCGATTGATTGATTGATTGGGTTTAGAAACAGGGTTTCCAGAGAGGTTGCTGAGAGTCTCACTATGTTGCTGAGGTTATCCTGGAACCTGTGTTCCTCCTGTCTTGGCTTCCCAAGTATTGGGATTACAGGCATGTGCCATCACACCTGTCTTCTCTCAGGTTCTGTGCTTACAAACATATGTATTTGATCCACTTTCCCTAGCATCATTAGAAGTCTGACACTTGAAGGGGAACTGTGGAGGTGACTCCAAATCAGAGATAAAGTAATCAGAAAGTCCCTTTGGCCACAGATCCATGTTAATTAGCCACATGTGGTAGTGGTGAGTGACTTCCATATTGGAAAGCAGAGGCCTGGAGCGAGGCCTGCACCTAGTGGATACTGAATACAGATAACTGAACAAATAAACAGTTGAACAAAGTATCCTCTTCAGTGCCATGGCCAAATAGAATGAAACACTCACAGGAGCAGGAAAGGTGAGTTAATAAGGAGATGTGTGCTAGACAGCAGAAAAACAATGACAAAGCCTCCTGTAACCGCTATCCTATAAGAGAATCATCCTACAGAATTAGAGCTATGGCAAGTTTCTTGAATATCATCTCCATGATGGATGGATGGATGGATGGATGGGAAGATATGATAGTAGCTGGAATTAAATAATGCTCTTAATAAATCCTGTGTTTGAAGAATGACCCAATTCTTACTCCAAAATTTCTTCAAGATTCTGAAGTCACAAGATACGAGAATTTGACTTCTGCAGATCAATATTTGTGGATATAAGGAAGAGGCTTAACCCAGTGAGACTGCCGTCCAGCTGTTGGGCAAGTCCTCATGCCTTACAATTTTTTATGCTCTTTAAAAAAAAAAAAAAAAAACTCAACCAAACAAAACAAAACACATGGATTTGTCTGGCAGATGCTAGAGCACAGCTTTTGCTCTTGGACCTCAAATGCGCTGGTGCAAATTAAAACATGAAAGGTAATCCATGTCTTTATGGCGTCCATTACCACCATGTTCACCCCCTGGGTCTGCGTATGGCCACTTCAGAGCTTCCCAGGGCTGGCATGTTTACTTAGTGCCGGGAACATGATTGCGTAAATTAAGTGCTCTGACACAAACACCCTATTAGCTCACTCTAAATTGCAGATCACTAATCTCTCATAATTTACTGTGCATGAATGCTATAGCGCTTCTCGAAGTGCCAAAACAAACTGTCAACAGCTCCAAAATATAGCAGCCCATTAATCTCCTTAGAGCAAGTCCTAGGATTTTCCTTTCATTAACGTTGTGAATGAAGAAGCTGCTTCACTTCCTAAGTGCTCATACTCAGAGGTACCTCTACCTTCAGCAACTTGTCCAGCCTGCTTTTCCTTCCACAGTGACGTTTGGACCATGGTTGGTAATCTGACTTAGGTTCACTAGCCAAAATCCTCTCCATATTGTCTAACAGATTCAAACTGAATCATAGCAAGCAACTTCTGTCTTTGACACAGACCTCACAGAAAGAATTTTGAGGAAACTTCTGATGTCTAAAATAGCAGACTACTCTTATGAATAGTTTCCATTATGAAATTAGTGTACTTAGACCACAGTATAGAATGAACTGTTTAAAAATTTAACTATCAGCTGGGCATGGTGGTGCATGCCTGAAATCTCAATACTTGGGTGGCTGAGACAGGGGAATCGCAGGTTCAAGGCCAGCCTCAGTAACTTAACAAGACTCTCAGCAACCTAGTGAGACCCTGTTTCAAAATAAAAAAATAAAATAAAATAAAAAGGGCTGGGGTGTAGGTTGGAGATAGAATGACCCTGGATTCAATCCCCAGTACCAAAGAAGAAAGAGAGAGAGAGAGAAAGAGAAAAATGAAAAACCATTAACTATCAACCCACTAATAAAAAGCTTGCTTTGAACTCTCCTAAATCCCTTTTGATGAAAGGTTTAAGAAAATAAAGTACTTATTACACTACCACCAGAAAGTCTCCACCTCACTGCATCACAATTGTGCTGCACTCAGTGCTCCAGGGGCTCAGAGAGCCAGCAGCAGGGGATCCTTCCACACAAAGCCAGTGGCCCAGAAGATGGTGAAGTGCAAGAAGGTCCATGGCATTGTGTGGGACATGATCTTCATTTTCTTTTACTTTCTATTTTGGAGACTGAGTCAACGCTCATTCATTATTGTTGACATTTTTTATTGCTTAAAAGATGGAGTTGAGGTGGTGGACAATCTGACTTTAGGAAACTCTCCTATAAAATAAAGATCTATCCCAAGCATCTATGGCCTTGATCCAACATCCGTACAAAATGAGAATTCCTTACATCCTTACATGATGAGGCCTGGGCCACTGGACCCTTTGTACCTTTCCAATACAATCATTTTACAGTTAACTTTACATTTTGCTTCTATATGTTTTAATACCTAGCTCTTCAGAATACTTTCCACTGTGCTCATTACTTGTTTCCCTGGTGAACAATTTAGGATTATATAAGTAGTTTTTTGCACATTTTTTAATGCTTATACTATTTATAGTTAAAATGGTTGCACTTTGTTAGTAAATTATTGTCTGAAAAGAACAGTACCTTGCCAATTACTTGTGAATAATAAGTTCTCTTCTGGGCTATTACTTAGAGCCAGATACACAGTAGAAACAAAACACCCTATAATAGAGAAGAAATCTTGCAGATTTTTGAAATAGCTGTCAATCTAATGGGTATCTACATTTTATGGCATAAAATTTGTGCTATGATATTAATTTTTTAAAGTTTGACATCTTACTGATTTTTTTCTCTAAAAATAAGATACATTTTCAAAGCATTTCTTTATAAATAAGGTACATACACACACACACACACACACACACACACACACACACACATTTGGTGGCCAATATCAAGGTTCACTTTGCAGCCAGTACTCTATTTCCTCATTTCTTTGTCATGTAGACTCTATCCTTACTCCCCTCCCTGTCTCTCCCTTACTGTGTAGATTGTCTTAACCTCCAGCAGAATTCAACACTTTCTCTCAGGTTTTGCCCCTTAATTGTCTAAGAGCCAGTCTAGGATTGAAGAGCCTATACAATTGTGGATTATTTTTCATAGTCTGGCAAAGAGAGGAGAAGTTCATAAAGATTAATGCAACCACACCCACCAATAAAGAACATTCCATATAATTAGGAAATGTGATGAGGACCATAAAAGAAAAGAGCATGTTCTGAGAGAAGATGTAGAGGGGGGAGGAGGGCTGAGAAACCTTGGAACTGGGCCGAGACCTAAAAGATAAACCAATGTCTGCGTTAGATCTTCGCAGTCCAGTTGGAGCAATAGACCAGGAACAGTGAATAAGTGTTACCTCAATCAACTTAAAAAGTTACTTTCATAATTCTATTTGTCACGGCACATTTTCATTCAGAGAGGCTCCTAGTATAAAATAAGACTTAACACGGTGTCGGTCAAAAATTGTTTGGCAGACGATATGAAGTTGCTGTTATCTGAACATGTTTTTCCCTATAGCAACCTAAAATAGGGAAAAGGAAACAAGTGAAACCTCTCCTCACAGCTAATTTACACGCCTTTCATCCCCCACATGAAGTGATTGCGACACCAGGATACTCCATGGAAACTCTCTACTTTGTCCAACTTGCTCTGCTGCCAAAGGTGTACGGTAAACAGTAGACTAGATCCCAGAAAGAGTTCCCAGTTTCCAAAGGCACCTAATTCTCCTACCTGGAAGAGAAACTGCCTATCATTGCCCATTTAAAAGTTCCACATGATGTTGACAATTGGAAAATCTAAGTAAGTAAAAATGTTACCCCCCAAAATTTTTGATAGGCTTCAGGACACACTACCCCAAAAGTTGCCACCTTGATATACTGAATATTTTAAGCCAGAAAAGAGCAGAAGCAGGAATAACTCCCCAGCCTACCCCTGCCCTTCTCCCTTGAAGCAGGCCATAAAACCTAGGAAGTCACAGGTTCAAGGCCAGCCTCAGCAACTCAGCAAGACCCTGTTTCAAAATGAAAAGTAAAAAGGGCTAGGGGTATAGCTCAGAGTTACAATGCCCCTGAGTTCAATCCCCGGTACCATCAAACACCGCCCCCCCCCCCAAAAAAAAACAAAGGAATGATTTCCTGACCTTCTTCTGAAGCAGATCACAAGACCCTGAGAGGCACCCTCCCTATAACAGGAAGAGAGAACAAAGAGGCACAGGGAAGAACCTAAACAAATAGGCCTAGCTAAATTGTCCTGGTTTATTATCATTGGATCACATCCTCTTGGCCCTATCGTATTTTGTCATGATTGTTCACTCTTCTTCAAATCTACTATTAAAAACACTAAGGCTTAACTCTTTCTTCATGTCTTCCTTTCCTCACTTAGGAAGGCTCCCTCGTCATGTGAAATTTGTATTAAATACATCTGTATGCTTTCCTCTTATTAATCTCTCTTTTGTTATAGGGTCCTCCGTCATGAACCTAGGATGGGTAAAGATATTTTTCTTCCCCTACATCTTTTTCTCCCTACCAGTAGTTGTTTTCTGCTTCTACATTCAACATAGGCAGATTGTGAATGTATACATTAGACTATTAAGAGTAACAACACTAAAACTAACAATATTACCTATTGATTGGTTATTTCACTGTTCTGTTTGGTTGCATTTGGAGAGCTCTAGCAATGAAAATAAATGTGTATGTCAGTTAGAATTCTCTTTATAGGTATGTTAACATGAATTACTAATTACCTACTTAAGTATATATAAATGAGTATGAAAATTCAAAGGCATGAATGGAAAAGAATACTTCCCTTAGTGTATAGTTTACCTCAAAGACTTAGGTAACTGCAGGTAAATTTAAAGCATTTGCTTATATGCATGGGAGGGTCTGGGAATTGTTAGCTAACTTGTTAATGCTACTGTCATTTTCTGCTAGATCTTGCTTTAGGTTGAAAACTGGTAACTGAAAATTAGGAGTCATTAGCTAACACCAAACATTTTCAGTGTCATGATAGGCATTAATGTGTGTGATTTAGTGCACATCAACCAAAAGAAAACCAGTGTCATTTCCTAAAAACACCAAACAATACTCACTATCCTTATTTCTTATCTTCCTCCATAAAACAAGGGCCGGATTCCCCCAGGGCAGTGTTTCACTCCTCAGTGTTGCTCCTCTTTTACTAACAAGGGCTGAGGTTAGATTTTCCACCAGACAGAAGGAATGCTGTTGCTACAGGAAATTTTAATTCTTGAGACAAAAGGCTGACGTATATCAAGACTGAGTAATATTACTATTCATTGTGTTATTATTATGCTAATAATTAATTAAAGCTACCATTATACAGTTAACCATGTGCTAAGTAATATGCTTAGATGTTACATACATTAACTCATTTTATTCCTCAAATAGGTCTGCAATTTTAGTGTTATTATTTCTAATTTATAGATGAAAGAAAAACTTTAAGAGACTAGTGATCTTGTCACAAATAGCTAAATAATGAAGCAGGGATATTAAACCAGTCCAATTCATTACCTCTTAAATAATACACATCAATAGCTAAGTACAATGGTGCACACCTGCCATCCCAGTACTGGGAGCCTAGACAGGAGGATCACAGGTTTGAGGATAGCCTCAGCAACTTAGCAAGACCCAAATAAAAATAACATAGGGTTAGAGGTGTAGCTCAGAGGTAGAATTCCTCTGGGTTCAATTCCCAGTATCAAATAATAATAATAATAAATTCACATCATTTATTGATCATCTACTATATGCTAGTCACTTACTATGTTGCATATTTTAATATTGACCCCATAAAATATTTAAACGACCCCATTTTAGTGGTGGCAACTGAGATTAAGGAAGGTCAATATAATTTATCAAAAGTCATACCACATGGAAGAAAATGGCAGGGTCTTTATTTAAATTGAGGCCTCTGTTTTTATAAAGCTCCTACTATTCTTTCATACTACAGTGTTTCTCAGGTGCACAGGAACTTGTATTTTAAGACCATGGGGCTTGGTTTCTAACACACCTTCTCATCAAAGCCATGTTCATCCATCAGTTACAGCACACTTAGTTATTCCTACACTGAATCTTATTTTCAACCTTTCAGATATAATTATGTATCCCTTGTAATCATAACAAACTACACTCATAATTACTTGTTTTAGGTCATTTCAACCTATTGAAATGTCTCCAAGTGCCCTGTGTTTAAGCTTCCTCTTTTAACTTTCACATCATTAACAATTATTAATGTGAGAGCCAGAGTGGGCGTTTCAATATAAACAACTTCAGTGACTGTGAAGTTACTAAAGCAAAAGCTCACACATCCCAGCTACCAGCACCTACACAGCCTTGCTAAGAATAGCTCTGATCACAGCCAGGGAGAGTCCTTGGAGAGTTTTTTGATTTGATATATGATAAGGCAGCTTAAGACACTACATTTTTGAGAGGTAACTTATTTATCTTTTCTGTGTTCCAAATTTAACTTCTGGTTTTAATTTAAAATCACCATAAACTATTTATAACTTATCAGTAAAATGCACATTTACAGAAAGTCAATCCTAGGTCACAGAATAATTCTTTTGGTTTTGTTTTAGAGAGAGGAAGAATGAGCTCAGATCATCAACATAAAAGACCATTAAATATGAACACATATCTTCTTCCTGATCCCTGAATCCCAAGATGGAGAATTTTCATTCTTCCCTCAGTTTGCATATTTTATATTAGATCCAAATTCACATTAACATTTTGTAAAGACCTATTGGCCTTAATGCAGACTCTCTGCCTAGTGTTCAAGTTACATTCTTACTGAAACCTGATGAGAATCACTTCCCATCCATGACCCCAGTCAAGTTATTGCTTAGATAAGCTCATGTGAAATAGTGAAACTTTAAACCAGAGCTCAGTAGATGACTAATTATGAAATAAAGTTTCTTGATCATTTTTGTTTATTCTGAAACTGGCAGGTGTGCATTATTCTTCTAGAGGCTTCCAATGAGGTCAGAAGAAAAATACAATATATATTCCACGAACATTGTGAACTAAATACCGGTTAGGTACAGCTGTTCTCAATTTCTATACACCAGAACTACACTCTGGATCATAGAACTTTGGCTTTTAAATTGAAAAACAAATTAGAATGAGGAGCAAAATCACAAGGAAAAGAGTACAACATAACACAGGATCTCCCCCAACCCCCCAAATTTTTTTTAAAATTACGGGTAAAGAAGCCAGGCATGGTGGCACATGCTTGTAATCCCAGCATTCAGGAGGCTGAGACTGGAGGATCCGGGTTCACGGCCAGCCTCAGCTACCTAGTGAGGCACTCCGCAACTTAGTGAGACTCGGTTTCAAAATAAAGAATAAAAAAAAAAAAAAAAATAGGGCTGGGGTTATAGCTCGGAGGTAGAATGCCCCTGAGTTCAATCCCCAGTACTGCAAAAAAAAAAAAAAAAAAAATTATGGGGAAAGGATGCACAAATGTTGATAAAAAATATCTGTTTAGTCAATGTAAGATGTGGTAAGATAAGGTGTGTGTTATTTACTTATAATGGAAAAAATTTAAGGCCATATACGACATGTATTAGTCCCCAAAATGAGGAAATATGTGGCAAATACAAAAAATTTATCTCTGATAAATCATATAGATTATCGGGGAAGATAGGCATTTTTATTACAGCTGCTACTCAGTATCTGCGGGGCATTGGTTCCATGAACTCCCATGCATACTAAAATCCACAGATGTTCAAGTCCTTATATAAAATTGTATGGTATTTGCATATTACCTGTAGACATCCTCCTGTATTCCTTAAATTGTCCCTAGATTACTTATAATACCTAATGTAATATAAAAGCTATTTAAATGGTTGTTGTACTATATTGTTTAGGGAATAATGGCAAGGGAGGAAATCTATGTTCTGTAAAGATATATTTTTTCAAATATTCTTTGATCTGTAGTTGGTTGAATCCATGTATGCAGAACCACTGATATGAAGGCCAATTGCAATTACCAAATGAATAATAGAACCCAACTGAGAAGATTTAAAGAAAAGGGCAGAGAACTGTGTCACAGGAGAGCCTGAGCTACCTGGGGTGAGGGAGGAAGGGCAGAACAGGTTTCTCTGAGGAAGCCTACAGGGAAGAGCACCCAGCAGAATATTCTCCAGCAACCTGTCAAAGGAGCTCTATAGACTGCATTCCTACATCTTGGACCTAGTTTGGAGGTATAGTGAAAATAATTATTCAAAAGTCATGACCAGCCGGGCGTGGTGGCGCACGCTTGTAATCCCAGCATTCGGGAGGCTGAGACCGGAGGATCCGGGTTCGCGGCCAGCCTCAGCTACCTAGTGAGGCACTCCGCAACTTAGTGAGACTCGGTTTCAAAATAAAGAATAAAAAATAGGGCTGGGGATATAGCTCGGAGGTAGAATGCCCCTGAGTTCAATCCCCAGTACCA
>PVLC010044932.1:0-11979 GCA_004027655.1 Graphiurus murinus | reverse complement strand
GAATGCTGGGATTACAAGCGTGCGCCACCACACCCGGCTTTTATTCTTTATTTTGAAACAGGGTCTCACTAAGTTATGGAGAGCCTCACTAAATAGCTGAGGCTGAGCCGGGCGTGGTGGCGCACGCTTGTAATCCCAGCATTCGGGAGGCTGAGACCGGAGGATCCGGGTTCGTGACCAGCCTCAGCTACCTAGTGAGGCACTCCGCAACTTAGTGAGACCCGGTTTCAAACTAAAGAATAAAAAATAGGACTGGGGGTGTAACTCGGAGGTAGAATGCCCCTGGATTCAATCCCCAGTACCGCAAAAAAAAAAAAAAAAAAAATAGCTGAGGCTGGCTGCGAACCTGGATCCTCTGGACTCAGTCTCCCAAGTACTGGAATTACAAGTGTGCATTACCACGCCCAGCTCAAAAATATTTTTTATTTTTTGGGGGGTTTTTTGCGGTCCTGGGGATTGAATTCAGGGACATTCTACCTTTGAGCTATACCCCCAGCCCTATTTTTTATTCTTTATTTTGAAACCAGGTCTCACTAAGTTGCGGAGGGCCTCACTAGATAGCTGAGGCTGGCCACGAACCCGGATCCTCCAGTCTCAGCCTCCCAAATGCTGGAATTACAAGCGTGCACCACCACGTCCAGCTTCCCTTAATACTTTAAAGTTGCACACAATGTTCATCACTAGTAGGACAACAGCAGTGAGTCCCTACTAAGTGCCAAACATTGTTAAGTTTATCCCTGTGACAACACAAACAGAATCGTGGCTTAAGTATCCAGCACCCTGAGGACTAAATGGTCTGTCATGATTAAACACAAAGACAAATGCTGGAGAGTTCTCAGATGGTCCCTGGGGATTTGAAATCTTGGTACTAAATGCAAAGTTCAGTAGTATTTGGGTTAGGTCCTCTTCTTGGTTCCCCCCAGGACTGGTATTCACAGAGGATGGCTGAGGGTGGTTAAAGGGGTTCCCATCTCTGATTCAGACCTGGAGTTGGCCTTTTCCAGAATGCAATCTCAAGCTATTTGATAAATTTAGGGCTGCAGGCTCAGAAGACACAGGGGTGGTGGTGTACCTCTGAGTTATACTCCCAGCTCTATTTTATTTGTTTACTTAATGTATATATATTTTCTTTATTTTGAAACGAGGTCTCACTAAGTTGCAGAGTGCCTCACTAGGTAGCTAAGGCTGGCCACGAACTCAGATCCTCCGGTCTCAGCCTCCCAAATGCTGGGATTACAAGTGTGCACCACCACACCTGGCTCTTAATGTATGTATTTTGGGGGGTGCTGGGGAATGAACCCAGAGGCATTTTACCTCCCAGCTGTACCCCAGCTCTTTTTTTTGGAGGGGGGTACTGGGGATGGAACCCAGGGGCCTTTTACCTCCGGGCTATACTCCCAGTCCTATTTTATATTTTATTGGGAAACAGGGTCTCACCAAGTTTCTGAGAGCCTCACTAAGTTACTGAAGCTAGCTTTGAACCTGTGATTATCCTGTTTCAGCTTCCCAAGTACTGGGATTACAAGCATGCACCACCATGCCTGGCTCTCTTTTTTAAATTTTTTGTTTTGAAATGCCCAGCTTGAATACAGGAACTCTTTATTTATTTTTTAGTGTGTGTGTGGGGGGGTGGTACTGGGGATTGAACCCAGGGTCATTTTACCTCCAAGATATGCCCCCAGCCCTATTTTTATTCTTTATTTTGAAACAGGGTCTCACTAAGTTGGCAGAGGACCTCACTAAGTAGCTGACGCTGGCTGCAAACCTGTGATCTTCCTGTCTCAGCCCTCCCAAGTACTGGGATTACAAGTGTGTGCCACCATGCCCGGCTACAGAATACAGGAACTCTTAATGTCACCCCTTCTTGAGAAGGCTTTGTCACTTGGAGGAGGAGCATGGATGTTTTAAGAGGATGTGTATCTCAGTCTCTGTTTGTTCTTAAATATTGCGAAGAAGCCAGGTGTGGTGGCACACACTTGTAGTCCCAATACTTGGGAGGCTGGGAGAGGTGGATCGCAGGTTCACAGCCAGCCTCAGCTACTTAGTGAGGCCCTCTGCAACTTAATGAGACTCTGTTTCAAAATAAAGAATAAAAAAATAGGGCTGGGAGTGTAGCTGGGAGGTAGAATGCCCCTGGTTTCAATCCCCAGTACTGCCAAAAAAAAAAAAAAAAGTGTATATGTATATATATATATACATACATATATATATATATATATGTATGTGTAGAGAAGAAAGTCTTCCATTGCATCCTCCTTGCTCTTCCTAACAGTTTTCTCTTCTTTGTTCTGTCTTAAGATAAAGCCACCAATCCTTCCAACCGCCAGGAAGACTGGGAATACATAATTGGCTTCTGTGATCAGATCAACAAAGAGCTTGAAGGGTGAGTCTCAGCGCTGTTAGGGGCAGGTGAGAGAGCCGATTGTAAAACCTGAACGCTGGCCGAGGAGGGCTGGCCAGATGGCCTCACATCTGTCTACTGAACGGCTCCGCTTGTCCCCCAGGCCCCAGATCGCTGTCCGACTGCTGGCCCACAAGATCCAGTCTCCGCAGGAATGGGAGGCGGTACAGGCCCTGACGGTAGGTTTTCAGGGGAGATGAGGACAGCAGGTGCCCCTGGCCTGAACTTTCCTCACGCATCCTTTGGGCCCTCGGTGGTTCTCAGTACTCATGCCTTAAAGGCTGCCAAAAAGCCCTTGATGCAGACCAGATGTATCTAGAGCACGTTCAATCCACTGGTTCACAGTGTGCATGCCACTAGGCCAGGCCCTGAGGCTTCAAAGATGACTGACACAAGCCGGGCGTGGTGGCACACGCTTGTAATCCCAGTACTTGGGAGGCTGAGACAGGAGGATCACAGGTTCAAAGCCAGCTTCACCAACTTAGTGAGAACCCAGTGAGACCCTGTTTCCAAATAAGAAATAAAATTGGGCTGAGGGTGTAGCTTGGAGGTAGATTGTCTCTAGATTCAATTCCTAGTACCACCAAAAAAAAAAAAAAAAAAAATATTGAGGCACTTCCCTGGCAGCAAGACCACACGGTCACGAGAGAGGCAGAGATGCCGGGGAGGAGCCCAGAGGCAGGACCTTGAGCCCTTCATGGGGCTCACAGAGGCTTCTGGAAGTCTTGACAGTTAAAGAGTTGGCCAGCTGAAGAAAAGTGAGGTAAGCATTACCTGACTAGCAAAGGCGTCACCTTGACGGCCGAGGTCACAGTGAGGCCCGCAGTGCCTCCCAGCTCCTCCCTAAGCCAGAGAGCTCCGAGTTCAGAAGAAGCCAGGCTAGCGTGTGGGAAGGACTCTGGACCCCCAGGCAGAGGAGCGTTCATGTCCCTGGCCCGGGCTTCCTCGTCTGTGAAGTGCTGGGCACCGTCTTTGGGGAAGGCCCCGGCAGCGCTGGGAGCCAGGCTGTGTTGGGGTCTGGGTTTCAGCGTCTCTTACTCTGGCCCCTGCCTAGCATCTCCAGCAGACGTGTGCCGTTTGGGGGGTTGCGGCGAGTGGCGCTGTGGCTTAACCTGCACCCCGCTGCTCATGATGAGCTAGCTCCTTCTTCACCTGGGAGTATTTTCCCTGCGCTGTCTGGGTGTTGGGGGTCTCTCTGGTGCCAGAGCCCAGAGCTGCCAGCCACCATCACTGAGCGCCTCTCCTCTTGTGGCTGCAGGTATTGGAGGCGTGTATGAAGAACTGTGGGAGGAGATTTCACAACGAAGTGGGAAAGTTCCGGTTTTTAAACGAGTTAATCAAAGTCGTCTCTCCAAAGGTCAGTTGGTAATTTCCTCCTTTCTAGGAACTTTTTAAAATTTTTGTTTATTTTGGTACTAGGAATTGAACCCAGGGGCATACTATCTCCAAGCTACACCCCCAGACCTATTTTACTTTTTATTTGTAACGAGGTTGCTGAGGCCAGCTTTGAACCTGCAATCCTCTTGTTTGAGCCTCCCAAGTCCTGGGTTTACAAGCGTGCACCGCCAAGCCTGACTTCTGGGGACTTCTTTTGTGTCCCTCCCTATGTCCCATCTCACTGGCTTTCACTGCTCAACAGACACCTCCACAGAGCTGACCCTCCTGTCCTTTCCTTGCAGGGGGAGGCCTCTAAGTGGTGGGTATGAGCAAACAGGCCGCTGGGCCGGGCAGCCTCCTCTACCCGGCTCCCAGGCAAAATACAGCAGGTGGCGTGGCAGCGGCTGTTCCCCCGGAGAGGGCCTGGGACAGTGAGGGTCTCCATGCTCCAGCGTATGGCAGGTGTGGGTGTTTGGGCCTGTCTTACGTGGTGTAAGGAGCAGGCTGCCCTCGGCGCTCAGTTGGCTAGGCTCTGTTGCCCAGCGCCCTTAAAGCAGAGGGAAGACTTTTGCACACTAATGGCATTCTCACAAAGTCCTTCAAGGTAGAATGCTGTCCTGTGTCAGGTAGCTTGTGCACGGACATGCAGCAATGAGCTCCTGGCTCCCGGCCTAATCCCAGCCACGCCAACAGGAGGTCCCTACACTCTCCTGCTCTGTCACATGCACCTTAGCACCTCCTGGGTTTGAGCTGACTTGGGGACTGTAACTAAAGAGCAACACGTTGCTGGGAAGAGAGCCTGGCTGCCTCCCAACAGCAGTTACTAGGTTCTCCCGTTCCCTTTTGCCTCCTAGTACCTGGGGGACAGGGTGTCTGAGAAAGTGAAGACCAAGGTCATCGAGCTGCTTTATAGCTGGACACTGGCCCTGCCGGAAGAGGCAAAGATCAAAGATGCCTACCATATGCTGAAGAGACAGGGTATGTGGCCACCTCCCTTCAGCCTTGAGGCGGTCCTTGAAGGCTGGCCAAGGCCAGGAGGAGGAGGGAATGTTTGAGGTCCCCAGAACCCCTCCCTCCCACCTCCTGAAGAGTGAGTGGCATTTGTCACAGGCAGGCTCAGTGGGGATTCGGGTGGGAAGGGGTGTGGGCAGCCTGCCCTGGCTCCTGCTCCCCTGCAGGCCTCGCTCACAGTGCTGTGGCCCTCGGTGTGTGGGGACACGCTGTGCTGCTTGTGTCCTCTTTCAGGCATAGTGCAGTCCGACCCACTGATCCCCATGGACAGGACGCTGATCCCCTCTCCACCTCCTCGTCCCAAAAACCCTGTCTTCGACGACGAGGAGAAATCCAAGGTAAAGCCGTTCTGTCCTGGGAGCTCTGGGAGGAGCAGCAGTGGCAGTGTACAAATGGCTCGGTCCTGCAGAAGCCGCTGGCTCTCCTGGCACGGCGGCGGGCAGTGCTGCCTCTTGCTTCTTCACCCGTGCTGTCCTTGTCTTCCAGCTTTTAGCCAAGCTGCTGAAAAGCAAAAACCCTGATGACTTGCAAGAGGCCAATAAGCTCATCAAGTCCATGGTGAAGGAAGTGAGTGGTCCTTGGTGCTCCAGGCGTGGGCAGGAGTGTGGCCAGCAGAAACCTCCCCCAGGACACCTGCCCTGCCGCTCCACCAGCAGCCCTCCCTTGGAGCCAGGGGAAGGAGCTGGGAGCGGGGGTGTCACTACAAAACTGGGTCGGGAGGAAGGCCGCTGTTGCACTGGAGCTGAGGGGCTGGCCTCGCCTGCCTGGTGGAAGTGGGGGGAGGGGAGGCGAGCTCACTGTCGGGCGCTCTTGGCCGAGGCAGGATGAGGCGCGCATCCAGAAGGTGACCAAGCGCATGCACACGCTGGAGGAGGTCAGCAACAACGTGAAGCTGCTGCACGAGATGCTGCTCCATTACAGCCAGGAGCACTCGTCAGAGGCAGACAAGGAGCTCATGAAGGTAGGCGTGGCGCCTGGGAGCTGCCCGAGGACAGGCTTGTGCTCCTGGGCTTGTTTGTCCGCACGGCAGCAGGGAAGGGATGGTGGCGTCCCTCTTAGCCATGATGACAGCTAACGTGCCCGGGTATGGAAGAGCCGGACGTGACTCCAGAGACTGCACTCGGTGCTCACCCAGCCCCACCTCTCCTGCCTGGGCGTGGGAACAGAGGGGCAGAGGGGCTTCCCGGGGATCCTGGTGCAGATGTGGCCCAGACTGAGGCTGAGCTGACCTTTGAGTTCGGCGGCACAAGCAGGCCTGGGAGGCAGGAGGGACTTGCTTCCCCTGTGTTGACACGGGGCTGTTGGAGGGTGTGTGCGCTGGTCCCAGCTCTGTCAGCAACTGTCCCTGGTACTTCAGGAGCCCTGCCACTTTGTGGGCATGACCGCTGAATCAGAGATTTACTGAGGACTGCTGTAGCTGTGACTGTGTGTGTGTGTTACTAGGGATTGAAGCCAGGGGCATTCTGCCTCTGAGCTACACCCCAGCCCTATTTTACTTTTTATTTTTAAATGGTCTCACTAAGTTGCAAATTGCTGAGGCTGGCTTCGAACCTACAGTCCTGCCTCAGCCTCCCAAGTGCTGGGATTACAAGTGTGCCACCATGCCCATCCTTACTATTTACTTGTTTTTGCAGTACTGTGGATTTAGCCCCAGTGGCATTCTACTTCTGAGCTACACTCCCAGCCCTATTTTTTTCCCTCCTGTGGTACTGAGGATTGAACTCAGAGGCATTCTATCTTCAAGCTACACCCCCAGCCTAATTTTATTTACTTGGAAACAGGGTCTTGCTAGATTGATGAGGGTCTCACTACTTGCTGAGGCTGTCTTTGAACCTATGATCCTCCTATCTCAGCCTCCCAAGTACTGAGATTACAAGTCTGTACCACCCGGCTCTTTTTATTTTGAAACAGGGTCTTATTAAGTTGTGGAGGGCCTCTAAGTTGCTGAGGGAGGTCACGAACCTGTGATCCTCGCCCGGCTATAGTTGTAACTGATGTGTGGGTCTCTCTCAGGAGCTGTTTGATCGGTGTGAGAACAAGAGACGTACTCTATTTAAACTAGCCAGCGAGACAGAGGACAACGACAATAGTTTGGGTGAGTGAAAAGAAAAGTGACAAGGAAGAGCCAAGCATTTGAATATGTGGGTGGGAGGTGTCACAGCTTGGAGTGAGGAGTGTCTCTGTTCTGCTCTAGGGGACATCCTGCAGGCCAGTGACAACCTCTCCCGGGTCATCAACTCTTATAAAGCAATTATTGAAGGGCAGGTCATCAATGGTGAGGTGCCGACCTCAGCTGGGCCTGACTCTGAAGGTAAAACATTATGATTCTGTTCTGGGCCCCTCTAGACCAGCCAGCCCAGCTCCCCACGGCCACGGGTACGGGCTGACCACACGGCAACTCACAGGACCTTGGGGGGATTCCAGGCTTCCCGGAGGCAAGCGATGCGGATGGGGAGCTCCCTGCCTCCCTTTCTAACTTGCTTTTCAATGGCCCTTAGATGATTAGGCCAGAGGCCTGCGTCCTGCCGCACAGCCACTGGAATGGTTATTCTTGTTCCCTTCCTATTGACCCATCCAGGAAACAGCCACTGCGGTAACCAGGGCACTCTCATCGATCTGGCAGAGTTGGACACACCCAACAGCTCCTCCCCAGTGTTGGCCCCAGCACCTGCCCCGCCAACCCCAGACATCCCCATCCTCCCTCCGCCACCTCAGGCCTCGGGAGCGCGCAGCCGCTCCTCCAGCCAGGCCGAGGCTCCCCCGGGGCCCAGCAGCACCAGCAACGCCCTCTCCTTGCTGGACGAGGAGCTGCTCTGCTTGGGTATGTCCTGGAGGGTAGCTGTTTGGCACTGCTGGCAGGGCCTTGGAGGAAGACAGGCCCACGCCATCCGGAGGCATGGGGTCTCTAGTATTCATGTCAGTCAAGTTCTGCGTCCCTCAAGATCACCAGGACCATCTTTCTGGTGGACGTGCTGGATCTAGATCATGTTGTGCTTTCTTCCTGGGAGACCCTTTACCTGTGCATGCCAGGATGGAAGGGAACCCCACCCCTTTGCCCACTGATGTCCCTTGTCACATAGCCTTCATCAGGTAAGCTGGGGGTGGGCCCAGAGCGTCTTACCAAGTTTTCTTGTGTATTCTCAGGCCTCACTGACCCGGCTCCCACTGCTCCCCCCAAAGATTCAACTGGAAACAGCCATTGGCACCTGTTCGAGGTAGGGGCCACCTTCACGGTGACATCATTGACGTGCACAAGGACCTCACTCACCAGCGTCCTCTTCCCTGGCTGGGCTCAGCTGCACTTAGCTGGAGCCTGGCGCTCCTTCACCTCCAGAGCACCGTGCGCTGCAGCTGGGAGCTTGCTCCTCGGGTCTTTTCTCTGGCTCTGTTCTTGGAGGGCAGCTGGGCCAGCTGGCCGTGCACAGGCAGGAGGCCCCCCAGCCTCTGCTCACCCACCGTTTCCTTTGCAGAGTGAACAGTCCAACCTGGACTTCTTCAGCCCCAGGCCAGGGCCCACCGCCTGCTGCTCGGAGGGGTCCCTGCTCCTGTCCTCAGCCCCCACCTCCAGCACCTCTCCACCTCGACTGCCACCTCCCTTCCCAGCTGCCGTGGTCCCAGCCAGCACCCCTGCTCCCAGCATGGGCGCCTTCATGTTCTCTGCTGGACTTGCCCCTGCTCTAGCCCCAAAGACTGAGCCCGCAGCCCCAGAGTGCCACAGCTCGGCACTGGGCGACAACACCCTGCACCACCTGGACGCCCTCGATCAGCTTCTGGAAGAGGCCAAAGTGTAATGAGTGAGGGGAGCGGTGGGGAAGCTGAGAGCCGGATGGCCGGAGGCGGCCTCGGAGGAGGGGGCCCTTTCCCTCCCATCCGTCTGATGGGAGCTGGGGTGTGGGCGGCCATACCATCGCTGGCCTGGAGGGCCTTGGTGAGGGCCTGGCCCACTCTCTGACTTCCCTGTCCTCTTTCTTCCTCCCAGGACCTCAGGCTTAGTGAAACCTGTCTCCTCTTGCTTTTCCCCTGGGCCTGCAGCCTCCCCCCTGCTCCCCACCTCCACCCCAGCCAAGCCGCTTCTAACCTCCACCGCGCCTGGCAGCCCTCTCTTCCAGCCACCTGCCTTTCAGCCCCAGGGCAGCCCCGCGAAGGCGCCCGAGCTCTCCCTGGCCAGCGTCCACGTGCCCCTGGAGTCGATCAAGCCTAGTAGGTGTTGGAGGTGGGGAGGGAGGTGCTAGAGACACGTGATGGGTGGATACGGGCGTCCCTTGCAGCTGAGTGTCTGCTTACCTCCTGACTCAGCCTCTGCTGGTTGCAGCCCTGTGACCTTACGTTCCCAGGCTCCGCAAGGGAGCACTGTAGCCCTTCTCACCCCCTTGGCTACAGCGGGCACCACCGGTGCGCTCTACCACCATACCCACATGCCACTTTCTTGCAGGCAGTGCCCTTCCTGTGACAGCCTATGATAAAAACGGCTTCCGCATCCTCTTCCACTTTGCCAAGGAGTGCCCTCCAGGACGGCCCGATGTGCTGGTGGTGGTGGTGTCCATGCTGAATACCGCTCCCTTGCCGGTCAAGAGCATCGTGCTGCAGGCTGCGGTGCCCAAGGTACCCCTGGCTTCCCCGGGGCCTCCAGAGGCCAAATTGGCCTTTATCTTGAACCCACTGCCTCGAGGGATTCCCAGGGGCTGGTAGATGGCAGTCTGTGTGTATCTACCATGAGTAGGGATACCTTCTTCAAAGGAGCTTCTCTTTATCTTTAGTCAATGAAAGTGAAGTTACAGCCACCCTCTGGGACAGAACTCTCCCCCTTCAGTCCCATCCAGCCACCTGCAGCCATCACCCAGGTCATGCTGCTGGCCAATCCAATGAAGGTGAGCAGGGGAACCCCCAGGGGTCTCAGCTGCCCAGATTAGACTCTGGAGCCCTGCCCTAAGCCTTGAGGCAGCCTCCCAGCAGGCAGCGTGACCTGCAGCGTTAACCCTCCCTTTGCTGCCCCAGGGCCTGAGCACAGGCGGATGTGGCGGGGCCAGCCCTCTGGCAGAGGGCCGTGAGGGGAGCAGGGAAGAGGGCATCCTGCCCAGGGTCTCCCTTGGCCAGGATCTCACTCACCTGCTGCCCTCTGTCACAGGAGAAGGTGCGGCTTCGGTATAGGCTGACCTTCGCCCTGGGGGAGCAGCTGAGCACAGAGGTGGGCGAGGTGGACCAGTTCCCTCCTGTGGAGCAGTGGGGGAACCTATGACCCCAGAGGATGCTGTGATCTCTACTTGGAAGCCAGGCAGGCTGCCCTGAGACGGAGGGCTCCGGTCTAGTCACTGACGGCAATGCTTATAGCTTTGACGTGGATCAGGGGGCCTGGGCATTTCTGCTGGGAGCCAAGCTGCTGCTGTGATAATCTCTCCTCCTTGGGCCCCCTAAAAGGACCTGTTTTTATCTTACCTGTGTGACTTGAAGTGGCCATATACCGTCAGGGGTGGGGAATGGCCCCCGGCCTCACTCTGTCTTGGGACCCAGGCCTGGAGCAGGGTTCCCCTCTTCTTACTGGCATTCCCTGATGCCCAGGGGGAGGGCTCTAGAGAGGAACTTTTGGGTCCCTCAAGATCCCCAGAGGCACAGTTTGAGAGGCTGCAGCCCGTTGCTAGCCTGTGCTTCCCTGCTGGCAGGCTCCGCTGCCACCTCAGCGAAGTGGCACAGCCGGGAGCGCAGGGAGGACTCGGCCTGCCTTCTGTGGACTGCGGCATCGGGAACAGCTACTGAGTGAGTTGTGTGCTTGTCCCTGGCAGTGGCAGGCTGTGTCCTATGGACATCTCAGCAGGACATGGAATTCATTCTAGCAGAAACAGAACTTGGCCTCATGACAGCTTCAACTAGGGATAGGAAGGAAAATGGAAGAGAAGCAGTTTCCCCTCCGGATGCAGGTACTGGCGCTTTCTGGGGAAAGCGTACCTCTTGCCCTGCGGACAGGCTGTCCTTCTCACTACCTCTTGCTTGGCATGAAGTAAACCGCTGTCCTCCCCTTAGTCTCTGGAAGGGGGGACTCTTCCCGCCACCGTGTCCTCCTGCACTGGCCTTCCCCTCGTCCCACCAGATAGTGAGGCGTGGTACCTATGGGTGGACGTAGGACGCCTGAGGGTTAAGCGCACTGCCCTAGATTAATGTCCTTCCATGCTGCGCAGAAACCTCCAAAGTCCCCTGATATAGAGGGGTGCTACCAGTAAGCGGTTAGGTCTCAAAGAGGTGAAACGAGGGGCCAGGCTTGAATCAAGTCACCAGGCCCTGTTGCTTCAGCAGTGCTTGGTCCCAGCTGCTCTGGGCCAGGGACAGTCTCGCAAGGCAACAGGAAACAGCCACCAGCTGCCACAAGCCAGCGAAGGGCATATGGTTCACTCGGACAGGCTCAGCAGTTCGGCACCAAAAGGAAGGTGGCACAAGCCCCTAGTCCCCTGCGCCTCCAGGCTTCCCTGCTCTGTGTCGAGGCCATCCAACCCTCCCGTCCCTCACGGTAGCGAGCAGGTTCCACTGCTTAATCAGGACAGGTCAGAAGCGAATCATTTTCACTACTTAGGGGATAAATCCAAGAGCTTTCCAGAAGCCAGCTGCTGCAGCCCTGGGAATATCTAGGATTACCATGTGGAAATGTACCCTTATAACACGCTTTAGACATTAAAACTATGAGTGTTACTCATTCCTGTTGAGGTCACTGCTTCATGGTAAACTGCTATACTGGATGTACCAACTACGCTGCCCTTGTTTTGCTGCATGTTAAATAAAACCATTTTTACCCTACTTGGAATCCTTCTAATATAGACACTGCTCAACCGGATGGGAAGGAAGATACTGTCAGTGAATTCCAAACAGGAGGATAGAGAGGCTACACTGGAATTACTACCTGTGTTAAAAGTATAGGTTTTAAGCCATCTTGAAAGAAAAATAGCCTGGCGTGGTGGCACATGCCTGTAATATCAGTACTTGGGAGGCTAAGACAAGAGGATCGCAGGTTTGAAAACAACCTAGCAAGGCTGTTTAAAAAAAAAAATTTTTTTTTAGAACAGGGCTGGGGCCGGGCGTGGTGACGCACGCTTGTAATCCCAGCATTTGGGAGGCTGAGACTGGAGGCTCCGGGTTCGCGGCCAGCCTCAGCTACCTAGTGAGGCACTCCGCAACTTAGTGAGACCCTGTTTCAAAATAAAAAAAAA
>PVLC010044931.1:0-11955 GCA_004027655.1 Graphiurus murinus | reverse complement strand
CCATCCATCATCCATCCATCCATCCATCCATCCATCCATCCATCCATCCATCTTAAAAAGTTGCATGTAGGACCCTGTGCCCGCCGCATGGCCTCATTAGTTGAACGTGTAAATGTCTCCTTGGAGTCTTCCTGGGTTCCCCATTACTTCCTCAGTGCCTTGCCGCAGTCCCCTGTACTGAAGTACCAAATTCAAATTTGCACTCAGTTACTTAGAGATCCTTGTAAAGACAAGGGAGATGCCAGTAGGATTTCTGCTTCTTCCAACTCTGGATTCTTTCTTCTCTCTCACCCAGTCTCACTAAAGGGATAACTCAAAGACTAACTGAACATTAGTAGAGGATCTACACACGTAAGGTCCTCTTTCTGCCTTGCTAAAGCGGAAAGACCAGCAAGGGAGCAGAGCTGGAATTATTGGGTAAAGCTAAAAATAAGAGCAATACATGGGAACCAAATGTAAGCTTGGTGAGAACCAGGTCGCCGATGGCATGGCAGGCTGGCAAGGTGGTATGTGATGGCCATTCACAGACACCTCAGTAGGATCTCTACAGTCATTACTCTGCTTATTATAGCTTACTGATGATATATTTTTTGTCATGATTAAAGGGAAGAAAGCCATAAAGAACATGTTACATAAATTTTAAGGACTAAGCTACAGTTTAAAATCTGCTGAAAGTAGTACAAAATATATACATTGTCCAAATGCAGACTTTTAAAAAAGCTTTCTAATTCTAAAAGATAAAATGACTAAAAAATAGACTTGTAATTAATCATCAAAGCAGCCGTCCATCCATGGACTTGTACACGACTATTTTTTGCATCTTTATTCATAATAGCTCTGAGCAGAAGCAATCCAAACCTGTCAACAGGCGAATGGACAAATATATTGTTGTGTATCCATACGGGGGAATCTATTTATAAACAGTACAAATAAACAACATAGAGACACTCAAAAATGTTGGACCAAGTGAAAGGAGACACAAAGAATGCCAATTGTCTAGAACTGCAGGAAAGGCTAATATAATCTAGAACAATACCACATAAATGTCTGCGAGGATAGGGTAGGGAGAGAATCGAGGACTGATGGGTAAAAGGAAGGTCCAATATGTTGACCGTGGTTATAATTACACAATGAATACATCTGTCCAAAGGGACTGAGCCAGTCAAGTGTGGGGGTGCAAGCCACAATCCCAGCACTTTAGAGGCTGAGACAGGAGGATCGCAGGTTTGAAGCCAGCCTCAACAACTTAGGGAGACCCTGTTTCAAAATAAAAAAAACAAAACGGGGTTGAGTGTGAACTCAGAGGTAGAATGTCCCTGAGTTCACTCACCAGTATCATAAAAAGAAGAAGAAAAAAAGATACTGAGCCATATGGAAGAAAAAAAAAAGGTATATATGCATAAATACATATATATACACATATACATATGTATATATGGAGAGAGAGACAACACATTACATTGGTATAAATTGTACCTCAATTAAGTCATTTTAAGTATTAAATAGAACATTTTCTACATTTCAATATGATTAGCTTTTCAAACTTCCTAAGTTAATTTTATAAGACTATATTATGTACTTTACTAGAATGACTTTCTTTTACAGAAAATGGGGGTAAACTGCTCTGGAAAATGTGGCTGATTTACATCTGCGGCAATCACCTAACTTTTAGTCTCCTCGGAAAATCGGTGTTCGCAAAAGATATTCTGGTGCGAACGTTTTAAATTGTTGAAAATAGCAAGAGAACATTTCTGCATCCAGCACATGTTATTTAGCAAACATCTGTCAGGGCAGGCACCTGCCATTAGATACAAATTACTTTTCAAAAATAATAGTTAGCTTTTAAGTCTAAGGTAAACCAAAATAGGAAAAGCAGCTAATAAGCTCTTAGCAAGCACTTTATTGTACGGAGGGCATCTGTTTAACATTGAATGTCAGTATAAGAACAGCCTGGTGACATAAAAAAATAATAATAAATAAATAAATAAAGCAAGCAAGCTTTCCTGGGAGTTTTTGAAAAGGTCCCCTTTTCTCTCGTGAGACACATATGAAAATTATGCACCCTGGCTCACAGGGAAATTGGTAAATTAGAATCACTATGATTAGAGACATCGTGTCTTTGAACGTGTCCCTGGTAAGCGCGCATGCGAGGCGCGCACAAATGTGCAAATGGTTTGGCCATGAATGTTCCCGCCTGTTCTGCTCTTACTCTCCTCTCAAAGGTGGCTCAGCCGGGCTGCAGAGGCCTGGGGAAGGTCGGTGCGTTGCCATCTTGGTGTGCTCCCCCTAAGAAGTGGGTGTGTTCAGGGACCCCTCCCTGGTGTGCTCCAGGAGCACGGGGACCAGAGCACCTGAGTCTTCCAGCCGCCCCCTTCCCATGTGGGAGTCTCTCTTGTCATCACTCCAGCCGGGCTCCTCCATAACTGTTCCCTTCGGCCCTGGAAAGCACCACTTCCTGGCTTCGCCTGTGCTTCCAATAGGATCACAGACACGCTCTTACCTTGAGGTCTGCCTTTGCCCCGTTGATGAAACCTTGCTGCGCCTGTTGAATCTTGTGCCCCTCTCCTTTGGCCTGATCACCAGCTCTTGTAAGGCAGTTCTCTGCCCTGTCTCCCCACCTCTGAGTTTGGAGCCTCCGTCGTATGCATCTGCATTTGGAGTATATTCTGGTTTTTTCAAGCTACAGCCTGTCAGCCGGGAGTGGTGGTGTACACCTGTCATCCCAGTCCATGGGAGGCTGAGGCAGGAGGATCGCAGATTTGAGGCCAGCTTTTGCAGATTAGCAAGACTGTTTCAAACTAAAAAAAAATAAAAAGGACTCAGTGGGAGAGTGTCCCTTGGGTTAAATTCCCAGTGCTGAGACATAAAATAAGATAAAATAAAATAGTTCTGTCCTGGCCCTAATCCTCTTCCCCAGTTGTTCTCCTTCCTTTATCTGGACCTATTGCCTGTCTGAATCAAACAATTTTGTGTCTATTCTCCCTTTTCTCTATATTCTTTACACTGCTTATATATATATATATATATATATATATATATATATATATATATATATGGTATAATTACTATGTAGATAGTTATATATAGTATAAAACTGCATGTAATCATTACTTACATATTATATATCATTATCTAATAATGATATATAATTATACTATGTATAATATAGTTATATATAATTATTATATTTATTATATAATAATTATTATCCATATTATATATTATTTATAATTATTACCTAATAATTGAGAAAAATATTCAATACTTTGCCGGGATAGACACACACATATATGTATATGTGTGTGTGTATGTATATATATATATGTATAAGCACTGTATATTACACATATAAAATTTTATACTGTATATTTTGTACTGGACACTGAACCCAGGGACATTCTATCTCTGAGCTACCTCCCCCCTGGCCTTTTTTATTTCTTTTATTTTGAAATGGATTCTCACTAAGTTGCAGAGGAAATGCCTTGCTAAATTGCTGAGGCTGGCCTCTACCCTTCAATCCTCCTGTCTTTGCCTCTCAAGTATGGGGCTTACAGGCGTGGGTCACCATGGCTGGATTGCTCATAGCCCACCATGATACAGAGTCATCTGTGATGGAACCATCATGGATATAGTTACCTTGGTTTTTTTTTAAGGGTGTGGTTGAAACAAAACACACTATTATATCAGAAGTTATAAATGCTAACCAATCCCAGATTCTGACAATAGCTCGGTTGAAGAAGCATCTGGATTTCAGGGAAATTAAAATGTGAGGCACAGGACTCTTAGATTTAAAGATATACAGTAAAGCCAAGTCTTTGTCATGTAAGAGGAGAGCTACAGATAATCCAGAACAAGAGGGCAAAACAGAGATTTAGGGGTGGGGGTGGTTAACAAGGTTCGGAACCCCGTTAATCCAGAATAATTTTGATTAAGTTTACCTAATGATTGAGAAAAATATTCATTACTTTGCCAGGATAGACACGAGCAAATTTCACTCTTTTTTTCAATTTCTGTGATTATAAGGACTCCTTTTTTCCTCGATATCAGAGAGGTGGTTCAGTCATTCACTGATAGACCCACTTCTTTTTAAACTCTTGTCTTTCAAAATGAGCAACTTTTGTGAAGAGAAATAAAATGGATCTAAGGACGAGAGAATCTTGTCAGACAGTAAGAAATATACCCATGTGATATTCCCACAGACTGTTCTACTTACGCCTTTTATATCTAAAGCATAAATGTGCTAGTCTATCATACCTGCTTTTTTATTTACAAGTTTCTTTTTCTCTTTAGTTTTACCTTGTTCCCTTTCTATGTGTCTCATTGAGCATGCATAAAATAAAGATCGCCTATTCTAGGAAAAATTAATCTGAGATTTCTTTTATTTTTTGTGGTGTTGGGGCTTTAACCCAGGGGGATTCTACCTCTAAGCTACACCCCAGCCCAATTTTTTGGTTTGTCTATTTTGTTTTGAAATAGGGTCTTACTCGGTTGCTGAGTCTTACTATTTGCTGAGGCTGTCCTCAAACCTGTGATCCTCCTGTCTCAGCCTCCCAAGTACTGGGATTATAAGCATGTGCTATCATGCCCAGCTTAACCTGAATTAAAAAAAAAAATCCTTTGGATAACAGATTTTAGAACTTGCATCCAAATGACTAATGATAAAGGTTAAAATACATTGTTAACCCATTGTTAGCTGAAGTCTCATACCAAGGCTAGGCCGTATAACTACCCCACCTCTAGCTGTATATTTGCTTATTTTCTGCCTTTAAATCACTTAGACTCACATACCTGGGACTGCCCTGTGGGGCTGAATTGGATACAGTGACGCCATGCCTTTGGTTAGCCTTATAAGGTATATTTTGCCTAGTGGATATTTGATAACATCCGCACATGTATTAAAAAGTCGGTGACGAAAATACAAACAGTGAGGGGCTTCTCTTCTTGTTCCTATCTTCAGCCTTGCTCTCCTTCCCTAGTCAGTGAACCAGCTAAGGATAGTTTCTGCTCAGTATCTGTTTTGGGAGTGAGAGGCTGCCCTCACCTATGTTGATAGAAACGGGATTTATCCATGACAATTGACAACTGAATTGTTCCCCTCAGGTAGTTTCCTAATTGCAATTTGTTCTGTGCGGTGTCAGGAAACAGGACAAGAGAAAAAGAGACTCTGTTTTACTACTGCAGAGCAGACAGGAGCAGGACATCCTGGGAGCCCAGGAAAAACCACTCTGGGACAGCTCGGAGGCCCTGGCGGGTAGTGCAGATGCACTGCCGCAGTCTAGGAAGGGTGCTCAGGTGGCTCAAACCGCCTCTCGTCTCCTCTCTTTAGGTGAACTTGGCCAATGAAGGGCCCAGTGATTTCTATCCCCAGATAGGCTGGTGCCCTGGCTCTCCGTTAACATTTGATGCTGCCTTTCTGAAAGTATCATGCGTTGCCATGCCTGCGCTGGAAGTCCATTGGTGAGCAGCCAGTGGAGGTTATACGTGCGACACTCAGACATGGGGAGGTGAATTGAACCACAATTAATGTCTTAATTGCGATGCCTGAGACCTATTGCTGGGGGAACTACAGGTCACATAGGAAACCCCAAAGGTTTGTGGACTTTGATGGAAGTATGGTCCAGTGGTTGAAAGAATAACGAGGCTTGGACATATGTAGGCGCCTTGCCATTCATGGCTGCATTTCATATACAGCCTTCTACTGTTTCCAGGACTAAGTGGAGGTAGGACTATTAATTGCTATTAACATCATGGGAATTTAAAAAGTCCATTTTTAAGAAAAAGTTAGATAGCCAAGGTAAAAGTTATTGCCATGAGAAACCATGAGAGCAGTTAATTACTGTTAATTACTACTAACATCCCAAGGAACTTAAAATGATCCTTTATTAACAAAAAGTTAAACATGGTCTGAGCATGGTGACATACTTCTGTAATCCTAGTACTTGGGAGGCTGGGACAGGAGGATCTCAGGTTTAAGGGCAGCCTCAGCAACTTAGCCAGGCCCTCAGCAACTTAGTAAGACTCAATTTCAAAATAAAATAAATAAATAAACAAAATAGGGCTGTAGCTTAGAGATGGAACACTCCTGGTTTCAATCCTAGTAGCATAAAAAAATTAAATATCCCAGGATAAAAGGTGTCATAGGAGCCGGGCATGGTGGCTCATGCTTGTAATCCCAGCATTCGGGAGGCTGAGACTGGAGGATCTGGGTTCTCGGCCAGCCTCAGCTACCTAGTGAGGCCCTCCGCAACTTAGTGAGACTCAGTTTCAAAATAAAGAGTAAAAAATAGGGCTGGGGGTGTAGCTCGGAGGTAGAATGGCCCTGAGTTCAATCCCTAGTACCGGAAAATAAATAATAAATAAATAAATAAATAAAAGGTGTCACGGGAAACCATTCAGGTTATTCCTTCCTCTGTTCCCTTCTTCAATCTCTCATCTCTTCCTCTTTTGTTTCCTTTCTCCTCAGCTAATCTCTTCATTTTCCACTGTAGCATATTTCTATTTCGACTTCTCACTGCACTACCATGATTTTCTTCTATTTTTTTTTCTCGTGGCTAATCAACTAGATTTGTTAAGAAATGCATTTAGACGCCACCTGTTTGAGATATTGGGAGCAAGATGCCCAGGCCGATTTTAACAGGTTGAGCAAACCTCAGTGACCTAAACGCTCCACTTGGGAGAAGTTTTGCAAAAGGTGGGCCGTGCCCAGAACCACCGCTCTTGACAAGCAGCTGCCAACAATCACAAGTTGGCTCAAGGCCCGTCTTCCAAAGAGATTTTAGCACCGCTAAAATCGCTGCCACTTGTGAAGTTAGCCAGTCCTCCGGCATTTGTGTAGGAAGGTGGAGGGGCCTCTGAGGAGAGGCGTTTGCAGTTCCAGGGTGTGGTAGCCATATTGACTATGCATTTACAAAGTCACATTGTCGTCTTCCTGAGTGTTGTCCCTACATCTCCAACAGTGAAGCTGGTTCTCTGAGTGAAGTGTTCAGGGAATTAGCTGAACCCAGAAAGGAGCTGAGTATTCCCTGTGGAAAGCTTGAACAGCATTGCAGAGAGAATGGTTGGTAGTGTCAGGCCCTCATGACAGCAGTCCCTGCCCGAGGACAGCCACCACACCGCTGACTTTCCTAGGCAAACTGGAGTTAACATTTCAGCACCCGTTCTCCTTGCCAATATTGTGAAATTCAAGATGGTGCTTTCTATTTCGGTGTTAGTGTTCTTTAGAAAAGCTGCTAGTTAGCCAGACTTGGTGGCACATGCCTATAATCCGAATACTTGGGAGGCCAAGGCAGGAGGATCACAGGTTTGAGACCAGTCTCCGCAACTTAGTGAGAACCTGTTTCAAAATAAAAAAAAAAAGAAAAAAGTCAGGGTGGGGTTGTAGCCCAGAGGTAGAATGTCTCTGGATCCAATTTCTAGTATCAAAGAAAAGAAAAAAGAAAAGCTTCTAATTAGAATATTCCTTAGTAAGTATAAAGGGTTTTAGGTTTAGTTTTACTTAATACTTACTGGGAAGATATAGTCTTTAAACTACACCTCATATATGCAATATTGAAGCCGGGCTTGGTGGCACACATCTTTAATCCGAATACTTGGGAGGCCAAGGCAGGAGGATTGCAGGTTTGAGGCCAACCCTCAGCAACTTAGTGAGATCCTGTTTCAAAATATAAAAGAGCTGGGGATGTAGCTCAGAACACCCTTGAGTTCAACCCCCCAGTCCCCACCTCCATCCAAAAAAGGTGATGGTCACTGCTGCTCAGTGACCTGATGGCCCTGTGGCCTTTGATGAGCCGCTCTTCCAGTCTGAGCAGTATTTCCTTGGATGAAAGTGGAACTCTGATTCCACTGTTGGTGACAGCCCATCTGTAACCCACCCAGATACTTCATTCTGACCCAATTGTCCGTCATAACCTCGGGCGAAGGGAAAATCAGGAAGAGGACAGGCATTCCCCAGTGCAGCCAAGATTCACCCCTCATGGAATTCGTGCAGCATGGAGACCAGCAGCTCACTCCAAATCTTGCCCGAAGCTCCTCTGTTCCAGCAGAGCCAGCGGGGCTGCTGTGGCTGACATTCTCCATCTCGCTCAGTCCCGGAGGGAAGCAGGTGACCCGAAATGCAATTACATGTAAAAAAGATGCAATCATCATAATTGGAAGATGATGTGCTGACAGATGAGACGATAGCTAAAGTTGAAATTGCCGGATTTAGGGAAGGAATCTTGAAAATCTTTAATTCCAGAACTGATCAATACTCCCCCCCCCCCCAAAATAGCAATGAGGACAACCTACCAGGCTACCCCAGATGGAAAAGTACCTTGGAAATTGTACAGTTGGAATTCACACACACACACACACACACACACACACACACACACACACACAGACGCACACGATGATTTGTATCAGGATCTTTTAACCCTAGATGAACTTCACTAATACTGTGCCCAGATGTAACCTTCCCTTTCCAAAAGCTTTACTGTTTTTTTTCTTTCTCTATTCTTACATGCCCATCCTGTGAGGAAGAAAAACAGAGAGAGAAAGCAGACAGAAGCTCAGCTCTGGTTCTTCTACCAATACCTGTGATCTGTTATTAGGAAAAAGCCTTTAGACACCAAAGGGACAAGGAAAACCTTTGGTCCTGGAGACCCTGTTGAAGAATTAGTGATTTCGGCCCTAAATGAATCCTTGTGAAGAGATGCTGATCTCTGAAACGGCATCTTAGTCATTACCCTGGAGATATTTGGAATTTAGTAGATTTGAAGATTTCTGCTTGAGAACCTCCTATCTGTCCTTCAAGAGTAGAATGGATATATTAGAAAGATTTTATATATTATAAAGAGTTTATATTTTTATGTATTAGAAAAATTTTCTGTATTTTAGTCTAGAAGTGTAATTATTCTAACAAAAGAAGCAACAATATAAATTTTGACAACTATTCTATTTTCTCATCTTGCCACATTTTTGTTCCTGGGTATAAATCAAGTGGAATTATAGATTCTACCCTGAAGCCAGCTGAGTTTCTCTGATTTCTCAAAAAAAAAAAAACTTATTTCTTCATTACTCTTCACCAGGAAAGAGTTTTCTTTGCTCTTTGGCTGGTGAAAATCTTCCCCCTTTCTCACCATTAGTTTAAATAACTTCTCTTGCTTTTATCTGTCCTGAACTTCCATGTTCAATAGTTGTTCTCTGCTGGGGTCAAATATCTTTATAAAAGTTCCCTATCTGAGCGTGGCGGAGTGGTACACTCCTGTAATAAATCCCAGTATTTGGGAGACTGAGACAAGAGGATCACAGGTTCAAGGGCAGCCTCAGCAATTTAGCAAGACCCTTAGCAACTTACTGAGACCCTATTTTAAAATAGAAATAAAATAAAATAGGGTTGGGGATGTAACTCACAGGTAGAATGCCCCTGGGCTCAATCCCCAATACTACAATAAAAGAACAAAGAGATCCCTTATCTGTCTCCCTTTGGTGTGTAACAATGCATGACTGTGTTTGTGAAGTTATTTATGCATCTTTAAATAATTCCTGGGAGCCTATTAGCATGTATAATCAAAAAGTTACTGTATCTATAGTACATAAAATTTAGAGATTAAAAAGCAACAGAACTGGTCATCCACTATTGGTGTGGTATTGTATTACCTGAATAAAATTGTTATTTGCTATATAAAAATCTTATGAATCATCCTTTTTGTATTAACCATTAGACACTAAATGTCTGTTTTGTTTAGAGTAGAAGCCTATGGAAGCTAAAACCAAAAACGTACAGTTTTCTTTCTTTTTATAAGGGAAAAAAGTAAATAGGAATTTTTGTCAAGGAAGTCTCTTTCTTGGCATCAAAAGACCAATGCAGATTTAACTTCTCCTTCTGGAACATCTGTATTTTATACAGTGAGAATGGATGTGCCTACTGCCTGACCCCCAAAGTGGCTTCTGAGTTATTAAGCAAAATTCATATCATGTTCCTTAGTATTTCTGAGAGTTGTGCTTCATTGTCTAATAACTTTTGAAAACTGAAATTCACATAGATCATACCATATAGTTGATTAGAATATTCAGTTAACTATAACACTCTATTTCAACCTTCCCAAATAATCAAGCCTTTTGACTTTTTTTTTTTTTTTTTTTTTTTTTTTTGGAATGTACTTACAAAGTTGGCGATGGTTCTCAGAGACAAAACTATGTTTAATTTCATTCTCTCCTGAGAATATTATCTTTTCACCTTCAGAAGTTCCTGGCTGTGTCCAGGTAAAAGACTCATTGTCTGTGTTTGCCATTGTGCGTGCTTCTGAGAAACTAGATGATTGTAAGTGTTGGGGAAATATGAGGAGCTTTGATAATTAGGAAATATTGGCATGTAGAAAATAAAATTTTGAACACACAGAGTCTACAAGACACTAAAAACAGCTCTATCTCTCATTTTTGTGGTTATTGGCTTATGGCTGTGATTTTTCTTTGCAGAGATCTCTAGCCCAGGAATCCTCAACTGTGATGATTTTTCTCCCCCTCCATGTCCTTCCTCCACACAGAGGCATGATATGCATCCTCTGGAGACTTTTTTGGTGATGACAACTGGGGGACATGCTAGCGGCAAGCGGCATCTAGTGACTGCAGGCCAGGAGTGCTGCCATATCTTACATCACACAACTCCTCCTCTTCCTCCCACCACCAAGCATTATGTGGCCCAAATGTGCATAGTCCTGAGGCTGAAACCGTGCTGTGCATGGTTGACATTTACATTGTTAGAAACACATCTCAAGTACAACCAAACTTCTATACAGGAGGCTCTGGCCCTGGGACCAGGGAGAGAGAGAACCGTATCTAATAACTATGAAGATGCTAGCAGAAACCCTTGCTTTGTGTGGTTGTCGTTTCCTCATGTAGGATAATCTTTAAGGCTGAATACTAAGTCATGGATCAGAGAGCCAGATCATAGGCCGTTAAGATTAGGTAGGATGCTGAGGTCATAAATATTGCTTCCCCTATTTTCTTTTCTCTTCTCCACATACTCCTGATGTCTGTGGTAGCATGTTGGGTGATGTCTTGGTCAACATCCTTGCTGCTGTAATTCAAAACAACTGACCACACAACTTAGAGGAAGGAAGATTAATTTGCTCACAGTTTTCTCGGCGATCTCAGAGTTTCTGTCCATGTCAGGCCGGGTCTTCGGAGCTCAGGACTTGGTGGTGGGAGGCAGAGAGAGGGAGAGAGCATGGGCTCGGCTGTCACATCATGGAGGCCGGAAGCAAGAGACAGCAAGCGAGGGGATCCAGAGACATAAGCACAGACCCTACAGCCACAGGGACCCACATCTCCATCCACACCCCACCTGCCTAGGTGACCACCCAGTAAGTCCACTTAGATTTACCCACTGGTGAGATGACAAGCCTCAGGACTCAATTATATCAACTCTGAATATAAATGCATGAACTTCTTCAAGGGATCAGTCTGTATCTAACCATAACCAGAGATAAAATGCTGCATCATACTTTGTCACTGAATTTGGGGTGCATTTGGGAGACAGCATCTCTACAGACCCCTCAGGAGCCTGTTCCCAAACTGCATGCATGCATATAATCCCTCACAGGTTTGTAACCAGGTAGCCATCTAAGCAAATAGTACTAGACAGAACACTGTGGTGTATTAGTATGGCATGTAAAATATTCATCTTGTAGATCTTTATCCTGTGATGTGCCTTGGGCTTATGTGATTAACCCTATCTGATGAATAGGAAATCAGTTGTGGCCAGGCATGGTGGTGAGTGCTTGTAATCCCAGTACTTGGGAGGCTGAGTCAGGAGGACAATAGGTTCTCAGTCAGCCTCAGAAACTTAGCAAGGCCCTCCATGATTAAGTGAAACTCTGTTTCAAAATGAAAAAGTAGAGGTGGGGATGTGACTTAGAGGCAGATTGCCCCTGGGTTCAATCCTCAGGAAAAGAAAAGAGAAAGAGAGAGAGA
>PVLC010044930.1:0-11995 GCA_004027655.1 Graphiurus murinus | reverse complement strand
CACGGCTGGGCCCACCCAGCCCTCCTACCTCCTGGGAGGCTGCTCCCTTTGCTACCTGTGACAGGAACCGTCCTTTGCTTGCTGGGACGGCCACACTCATTCCTGTCTCTCAGTCTTGTACCTGCAGGTTCCTAGGCCATGAACGCATTGTGGCAAACCTGGCTTATGGGCAATGGGCAGGTCTTAACTGAAATGACGCCCTCTCAGAAGCCTGCAGACGCTTCCAAGGAGCCCGCCCGACTCTCCCCCAGGGTGCTTCTCTAGGTATTCCATTACAATCGGTGGCTCCCTGGCGTGAGCTCCTGGACAAGCTGCATCTCACTCTCTTATTCACCTCTGCTTCCCAGTGCCCAGACTGTCAGGCAGTGAGACTTGAGTATCTGTCAACTAAATGAATATTTATTGAAACAATGGACATGGTCCAATACGTTAAATATGAAGAATAGGGCTCTGTATGCAAAGGGATGTTAATCTTGTATCTAAGTTATGGAAACCAATTTGCTTAAGATAAGAACTGATGGAATGCTAGCAAAAATAAGCCTGTTTCTTTCATATTAAATCATCAGTAGAACTAGTAGGATGCAGTGCCGCACACCTCTAACTCTCCTGCTGGGGAGGCAGAGGCAAGAGGATGGCAAGTTCAAGGCCAACCTGGGCAACTTAGCAAGACCCTGCCTCAAATTAAAAAAAAAAAAAAAAAAGCGAGGCAGATGATGCATGCCTGTATTCCTAGTACTTGGGAGACTGAGACAGGTTCGAGGCCAGCCTCAGCCACTTAGAGAGACCTTGTTTCAAAATAAAAAATAAATAAAAAGGGCTGGGCGTATAGCTCAGAGGTGAACTCCCCTGGGGAAGTTTAATGCTCAGTAAAAAAATAAACAAATAAAAAATAAAGGGGGGCAGGTATCTCAGTGGTCGAACATTCCTAGGTTTAATCCCCAGTACCATAAAATAAATAAGTAAATAGGTTAATACATGAAAAAAGCAAATCATGAGTTGAACTAAATGTGCACCTTCAATTTGCCCCATGCTTCCAACGCATGATGTCTGCCTGGATCGGAATGTTTTTGTAATTTTTTTTTTATACTGGCAACTTCACAAGGTAATTACAGGGTTGTTATTAATAGCTGAAATGTTCAACATGGGAGAGATCATTATTTGGGATTTTTTTTCCCTGTTTTGTTGGGGAGGCATTGCAGTGCTGGGGATTAAACCCAGGGCCTCACACATGCTAGGCAAGTGCTTGACCACTGAGCTATACCACCAGCCCCAAAGTATGGCCTTCTACCAAAAGGCATATGCGAAGACATAAATATCCTGTGCTGCAAATCTAAACCCTATATATCTTTAGAAAATACTAATCTTAATGTCGGCCAAATGATCAATATGTAAAAATGAAAAATGGAAATATCTATCATATTGGCATCAGTCAACAAAACCTACTGTACCTCAGGCCTGGCACACACCACCACCACCCAGGCAGCCCATTTCCAAAGCCTCTGCCACGTTTCCAAAGCTCCAAAAACCAGCAGGATTGCTCTTCTGTGTCAATGCTCCAAAATTTTCCAGGATACAGTGGTGCACATCTGTCATCCCAGTACTCGGGAAGCTGAGACAGCAGGATCGCAGGTTCAAGGCCAGCCTCAGCAACTTAGCAAGACCCTTAGCAACTTAGCAAGATCCTGTTTCTAAATAAAAAGTAAAGAGGGCTGGGAGTATAGCTCAGAGGCAGAATGCCCCTGGGTTCCATTCCTAGTACCAAAAAAAAATCCATCCATTAAAAAAAATTTTAATTTAACCATTCTTAATATTTGCTGAAGTTGGATTGTAGGCCATGAAACATATATCAGAACTCACAAACAGGTGTGCTGTCCTTGCACTCTAAAAATCCTGTTTTAGTAACGCCTAGGATCTGAGTCTTAAGGGGACAGTAGCAAAGGCATGTTGGCCACTTGTGCAAAGGGTCTGTGCAGAGCGCGTGAGCCCACACTGCAGCAGAGTACTGGGCAGCCAATCTGCCATTTGACTACAGGCTGTTTCTCTTGCGGTCTTACATGGGAGTGAAAAATCAATCCCAATTTTCTTTCCTTTTTTTCTTTCTTTCTTTTTTTTCCTTCCTTCCTTCCTTCCTTCCTTCCTTTCTTTCTCTCTTTCTTTCTTTCTTTCTTTCGTGCTAGGATTGAATCTAGGGGTATTCTACCTCTAAGCTAAACCCCCAATCCTATTTTTCTTTCATTTTGAAACAGGGCCTCACTAAGTTGCTGAGGATCCCGCTAAGTTTCTGAAGTTGGCCTCCAACTTACAATCCTCCTGTCTCAGCCTTCCAAGTGCTAGGATTACAGGCATGAGGCACCATACCTGGTTTATACTGCCATATTTACGTGCTCTTGGAACTCTTTAAAACCCTGGCTGTTTCTGATCTCTTGTGGCTGGCCAGGCAGAGCGCAGCCTGGCTTCTGTGCAGCAAGTCACGTGGCGTCTCCCACATGGGGAAGTGTCCAGCAAGCACAGCACGTGAGTGGCCCTGGGCTTGGACGTGGCTGCAGCCCTAAGGCCACCCTGATTCAGGTTCCAGGTCCCCAAGAACCTGTCATGTCCTTCATCTCAGTGAAGTGTCTCTAGCACCGTCTGCTCAACAGCTTCACAGGCGAGTGACCGGGTTCTGGCTCCGTGGGGAGGCGGGCGGGCCAGCACTCTCTCATACTCAAGAGTCACTACACAGGGTTGGGGTGGCAGTTGCATGAAGGAGCAAAGCCTCGGGGCTTTACATACCCTGGAATGTACTTCCATCTAGAAGTTTATTCCAAAGGAATAATTCTGGGTAGTCACTGATAAAGCTACAAGGATGTCAACAGAGACCTGTCAGAAACCAGAAAGAAGCTATATGTCAAACAATGGGACCTAATTAAGTATATTATGCCATATCCAGTTTAATGGAACACAATTATATTCAGCCATTCAAAATGATGGTGAGACAGGAAGCTCGCAGGTTCAAGGCCAGTGTGGTCACTTAGTGAGACCCTGCCTCAAAATAAGAAAGGGCTGGGGGTGTAGCTCAGAGGGAGACTGCCCCTAGATTCAATCCCCAGTACCACACACAAATACATACACACACACACACACACACACACACACACACACACACACACACAATCATGCTACTGCTGTTGTAGCTCAGCAGGAGAGTGCTTGCCTAGGGTGTACAAGGCCTGCATTCAATTCCCTGCACCAAAGAAGAAAAAAAGATGCTATAAAACATTATTGAAACCCACAATGTAACCTTGCAAAGTATAAACTTTATAAAGTGGATGGAAAATATTACAAAACCTTCTGCATGGTAACATTTCATTTTCTTAAAGACATTCCATTTCTGCAAAAATTATAACCTGAAAGTATCAGTCTGGTCAGGATGCTATAACAAAAACATCATAGATGATTGATGGCTTAAATAATCAACATTTCTCAAATTCTAGAGACTGGGCGGGGCTCAGTGACATATACCTGTAATCCTAGTACTTCAGAGTCTGACGGGGAGGATCCCTTGTCTGAGGCCAACCTCACCAATGTAACAAGACCCTCAGCAACTTAGTGAGATCCTGTTTTAAATAAAACAATAAAAAGGGCTGGGGCTATAGCTCAGAGGTAGAATGCCCCTGGGTTCAACCCTCAGTACCAAATAAAAGAATGCTCAGCCCTACTGAAAATCAGAGGCAGGAGCCAATACACTCCCTACAGTGTGTGCAGTAGATTAATGTGAGAGCCCAGGTCGAGGAGATGGCCTAGACTCTGCAGCCCCCACCTCCAGTCCTTTGCCTCCCTGGCTCTTCAGAGAGCCCAGATCAAGCCTCTGGAGTTCTTCAAACACCAGAATATTGATCGAAAGACAAGTGTAACCTTGGATGGCACAAGTTCTGGGAAATAGGGTGGCATTGGCTTACCATAAAATGAGCAGGGGCGACCTACTGTATCACCAAATGGAGACCAGGATTGGTGGGATTAGGACCCTCCCCCACCCTGAAAAGCACAACTCCTACTGCTCAGGGCAGAGGAGATGTTACTTCTGGGGCAGGTGTGGTTAAACTAGATGGCTGGGCACAGCAGTGCACCTGTAGTCCCAGCTACATGGAAGGCTAAGGAGGCAGAATCGGAGCCCAGGAGTTCAAGACCAGCCTGAGCCACACTGTGAGATCCTCTCTCCCTCCATACCTTCCCACCTCCAAAAAACAAATGAAGAATCTAGACATGGGGAGACGATCCTGGATTATCCAATGGCCCAATGGAATCACCAGGGTTTTTCTTGAAGGGAAGGAGTTATGGTGTTGGGGATTGAAGCCACAGGCATTCTACTCTGAGCAGGGTCTCCCTAAGTTGCTGAGACTGTCTTCAAACCTGCAATCCTCCTGTCTTAGCCTCCCAAGTACTTGGATTCCAGGCATGCACCACTACACCTAGCTTCTCATCAGAGTTTTTAAAAGTAGAAAAGGGAAGGAAACAAGGAGTGGGAGATGAGTCTGAGGAGGATGGTAAGAGGGACACGACACGATGGCTTGGAAGATGCAGGAAGGGGCCATGTGCCCCGCAATGTGGTGGCCTCTTGAAGCTGGCTGGCCAGCACTGGGTCTTCTGGGGGCTCTAGAAAGGGGCCAGGGCAGCCGGCAGCAGGATTCCAGCGCAATGAGCCCTGTCAGACTCCTGACATACACAACTGCGAAAAAGTTCATGCCAAGCCACCAAGTTACAGCAGCAATAGTAATGCTGAGATTGTCTTGGTTCTTCAACACTTGGCACCATGGATCCCACCACAGCATTCTCTCACTCTGTCTCAAGAGCTACAGAAAACAGGGCCCGGTTTTGCAGGCATCCAACAGCTGGACACTGATGGGTGGAGCCAAAGGGACTAGAAAGGTAAAAAGACAGGTGTCACTGGATGCAGTGGCACATGCGTGTAATCTCGGTACTTGGGAGGCGGAGAGAGAAGGATCGCAGGTTCAAGGCTGGCCACAACAACTTAGCAAGACTCTCAGCAATTTAGTGAGACCCTGTTTCAAAATAAAAATAAAAATTACTGGGGGTGTAGCTCAGAGGTACAATGCCCCTGAGTTCAAACCCCAACACCAAAAAAATAAAATAAACGAGCTGAGACTTAATTTTGAAGATGAGGGGAGGTGGATCATGCAAATAAACTGTTTTAAATGTAAAATATTATTTAAAATGTGAACTTTTTAGATTGTATTGAACTTGGCACTAATTCTTAGACTACACTGGGTTAACTAAATACTGAGTATTGTTGTACTATTCCCAACATAGTTACACGATAATACGGCATCCCTTATTTTCCTCTTTCACAACGCTGCTACACAGAGAATAATCTATGGACCCTGGTTTCTCAGTCATGTGTCTTCCTCTTCAAAGGCGTCCCAGTGCTCCTCTCTTTTGCCAGCTTCTTCCTCCAGCCCCGTGGGCCTGCAGACAGACCTGAGCAGTTCTCCAGCCTTGCTTTTATTGACTACCTACAACCCTACACCTTCTGCAAGATTTGCAATTTTCCTTTGAAACCTATTGCACGAGATCTGCATTGTATTTGTAGATCTGAAAGTGCAAGACTGGCTGGAGATCTGAGGATGGAAGGGGAGGAGACTGCACGGGGACAACTTTATACTACTGCCCAACGCATGACCACAGCCTCACACTTAAAGAACATGCTTTGTTTGTTGATGTAGTTTTTTTTTCTTGGGGGGGGTGGGGGCTTTTTGTTTGTTTGTTGGTGCTAGGGATTGAACCCAGGAGTATTCTACTTCCAAGCTACACCCTAGTCCTTTTTATCCTTTATTTTGAAACACCATCTCACTAAGTTGAGGAGGGCCTTGATAAGTTACTGAAGCTGGCCTCGAACCTGTAATCCTCCTGTCTCAGTTTCCCAAATACTGGGATTTCAAACATGCATCCCTAGGACCAGCTCACATGTGTTTCCGTGGGTCCTCAGGTCAGGGGCAATTTCCCTGGGTCCTCTGCCCTGGATCTTCCAAGGCTACAGAGGAGGTCTCCTCCTAATCCAATCCATCCTCTACACTGCCCCGAGAGAGACCTGTAGACCTCACCGTATTTCTTCTCTGCTAAAAACCTGTCAGGCACTCCCACCACTAGCAGCTTGAGTTCAAAGCTTCTAGCAGGCAAGGCGGCGCCGATGTCACGTCCAGCCCTCTCCAGCCCTCCCTGGCCTGCTCTATCACCTGCAGGCCCAGAACGCTACCTCTGCCGGGATTGTCCTCCATCAGCCTGATCTGACCTGAAGGAACCCCACCTCTGAGGAGCCTGCAGGACTCCTCCAAGGAGCCGTAGCACCTTTGCATGTGCCTACTGACTCCTGAGCACGGCGCTCCAGCATTTGCCAGCACTTCCCTCACCCGTCCACAGCCATGGCATCCAGCTCCTTCTCTTCACCAGGCTGGTGCACCAGTTCAGCATGGCTGCATGCCACCGAGCTAATCCTATGTCAGCACAGCACACTGTGTGACTTGAGGCAGATTACACAACTTGTCTGTGCCTTGGTTTCCTTGCCTCTAAAAGAAGAATGATCAAATAAAACGAAACACATTCCTACCACACGTACCAGCAATCACACCCAAGTGAACAGGAATCTGTGTCAGCACAGAAACCTGTACACAGATGTTGACAGACGCTGTATCCTTGTTGCCAAACTCCAGGGGCAGCAACATGTCCTTCAGTGAGCGAACAGATAAACAAACCACAGAACCTCAAGCAGCGGGGTATCGATCAGTGCTGAGGAGAAATGGGCTATCCAGCCTCCAAAACACATGAAGCAACCTGAAACGCGTGCTACCAAAGGAAAGAGGCCAGTCTGAAAGGCTACATGTGACATTCTGGAAAAGGCAAAATGACGGAAGGAAGCTGTGACAAGATGAGTGGCAGCCGGGGGCTGGCAGGGGGTGTGGGGGGAGCTAGGCAGGAGCACTGCGCTGCCACTGGACACAGGCCTGGTATTTGCCTAAACTCACGGAATACACACCACTGAGAGTCAGCCCTGATGTGACCCACGGACTTTGGGCAATGACGCCGTGTCAGTGTGAGTTCATTGACTGTAACAATGTGTCACTCAGGTGCAGGCCAGCCGGGGTGGGGAGCAGCGTGGGATCTCTCTGGACCTTCCATGCTGGACCTTCACACTGCTCTAAAGAAGCTATTCAAGCCAGGCAAGTGGCACTCACCTGTATTCCTGAGAAAGGAGAATTGCGGATTCGAGGCCAGCCTCAGCAAGTTAGTGAGACCCTCAGCCATTTAGTGAGACACTGTTTCACAATAAAAAAAATAAAAAGAGTGGGGGTGTAGCTCAAAGGTAGAATGCCCCTGGTTACAATCCCTACTACAAAAAAATTCATTTTTTTAATAAAATAAAAAATTGAGGAGTTAGGAATGTAGCTTAGTGGTAGAACACTTACCTAGCAAGTGTGAGGTCCTGGGTTCAATCTCTAGTACCAAAATCACATATTTACTTAGTTAAAAATGTATGTAAGTCAATAAATTAATCAAATTTTCAAAACAAACAAGTAAAGGAATAGGCAAACTTGGTATGTCCATTTTTTTTTGGTAGTAGAAGTTGAATGTAGGGACATTCTATCTCTGAGCTTCACCCTCAGCCCTACTGTATCTTTTGCTTTGAAATAGGGTCTCACTAGGTTGCTGAGAGCCTTGCTAAGTTGCTGAGGCTGGCCTCAAACCTGCAATCCTCCTGTCTCAGCCTGCCACATATTGGGAATACAGACATGTGCCACTATACCCAGCTCAGTATGTCTAAATTTAAAACTACAGAACAGAAACCTTCCCATAAATTGAAATGTGGGAAAACCAGGAGTGAGACAGAGCCACACTGAACCCCACACCATGACTGGCCGCCTTCACACCAGCTGTTCAAACACAAGACCTCCCAACAGAACTTACTAGTCTTCAGAGTGTGCTGGCATAGTCCTGGCAGGATTAGGAGGAAGTAGGTGACTACAAGAGAGGTGTTCAAAAGAGGCAAATTCCCTAGGTGTTTATCCAATTGACTTGAAACTACATCCACATAAAACCCATAGGTGAAGGTTTACATCAGCCGTATTTACAGTCGGCAAATTCTGGAAACAACAAAGATGTCCTTCAGTGGGGGAACAGATAGACTGTGGTACATCCATATCACCCAGCATCAGCAGGAATATTATTTGGTAGCAAAAAATGAGTGATGAGCCACAAAAAAGAGATGGATGAATCTGAAAATACATATTACTAAGTGAAAGAAACCTGTCTGGAAGAGTCACAGGTGTTAGGATTCCAGTTACATGACATTCTGGAAAAGTCAAAACTACAGCAGCAGTAAGCACTGCAGTGCTTGCCAGGGTTGCAGGAATGGTGGTCAGGTTCAAGAAGAGAAACCCGGTGGACTCTTCAGGGTGACGCCACTCTGTGTGACACTACAAGGGTAAAAACAAGACATTAAACACTTGTCAAAAACCCTCTGGGCTAGCTGAGCATGTTGGCACACACCTGCAATCCCAGTACTCAGGAGGCTGACAGGAGGATGACAGGTTCAAGGACAGCCTCAGCGAGACCCTGTTTCCAAATAAAATTTTAAAAAAAGGAAATAGGGCTGTGAATGTAGCTCAGAGGCAGAATGCCCCTGTGTTCCATCCCCAGCACCACACAATAATAATTAAAAAAAAGCATCTATAAGATAAAGTTATAAAATAAATATCCAATAAATAAATGATTGAAGAAAGCAATAATTAGGGGAGATTAGACAAATCATCTAAGCAGAAGAATTCCAAATCACTTATGCAGGTAAGATCCTGCCCTTAAGGTGAAACATAGCTCCCCATTTAGTAAGTGTGGGATATACACACAATTTTCTTTCAGAGATTATAGTAGGAAATGGAAGAAAGAAAAAGGACCAATGTCAGCAGTGATGAATCCTATCTTGATGAGCAGAACAGTGCTTCACCTCTCCACTCCTCCCCCTCAGGGTGTCCCACAAGATGCCAGGCCAGTAATTCTCAAAACTGTCCAGATTATCAAAAACAACAGAGATAGGGAGGCAGAAAAACTGAATGGAATACTGTGTCCAGGATAAGATCCTAAAACTAACCTCTATAGACTCAGTTAATAATATATCAACATCAGTTCATTAATTGTGACAAATATACCATCCTCATATAAGATGCTCACAACAGAGAAATTGGGTGTAGGATACACAAGAATCCTCTGTGTTATCTGAGCAACAATTCTGTAAATTGAAATTCTCTTAAAATAGAATGTTTAGCTGGGTGTGGTGGTGCATGCCTGTAACCCCAGTACTTGGGAGGTTGAGAGAAGATCACAGGTTCAAGGCTGGCCTCAGCAACTCAGTGAGACCCTGTTTCAAAATAAAAGACAGGCACAGTGGTGCATGCCTGTAATTCCAGTACTTGGGAGGCTGAGATAGGAAGATTGCAGGTTCACAGCCAGCCTCAGCAACTTAGCAAGGTTGTTTTAAAATAAAAAATAAAAAGGGCTGGGGGCATAGCTTGAAGGTAGAATACCTCTGGGTCTGGCCACTGCCTGTCAGCATACGCACATGACAATTCACAAAGCCTTCTTATGAAGCATCTCATTTAACTCTTGAGAAACAGTCTCGAGGAGAGCAGGGTAGAGGATGGAAGGAGAGAATAGGACGCTGTTCTCCCACTTGAGGAAGCTAGGGAGTAACTGGGAACAAAAGGGGAGAGACAGCCCAGTAGATGAATAGAGAGGGCTTGGGGAGGGAGAAGAGGGAGAAAAGACTTGATGGAAGAAACAGCTCAAATAATGCTATGTGTGAAATTAGCAATACCAATGATTTATGTATGGGGAAGAGGGAGGGAGCAGGTGGATAAGAGGGAAATACACCCCGTGCTGTGTGCATGTGCATTCCTATCACTCTGAACCTGGGTAATTACACTGATAAAAGGATATTTTTTAAAAATAATGTAACCAAAGACATCAGGGTGGAGCGTGGAAATAAACCAAGCTTCCGAGCCAAGGACCATCAGAAGGAAATATTTCAACAAATAAGTTCACAAAAAGCCAGGGAAGGGTCCTCTGTGGACACACACACACACACACACACACACACACACACACACACACACACACACACGGGAGGAGATGGGACACCTGCTGGGTGTTTACTACGGGCCAGGCCTATGCTAGGGACTGACACCATTATCCCACTTCATCCCTTCAGGGCTGAAATCTTCCCCATGTTACAAAAGAACTAGCCATGGAGTAACTCACCCCTCAAGTCTCCAGATAATTGCCACCATCCCCAGCTGCAAGGAGACAAATGTGCTGTGGTTACTGCAGCCAGGGACAGAAGTCGCTGCAGACAGTAACACAGATGGAGGGCAGGATACACGGGACATGGCAGCACGTACCTGCAATCCCGGTACTTAAGAGGCTGAGAAAGGAGGATCGCAGGTTCAAGGCCAACCTTGGCAACTTAGCAAGACCCTGTTTCAAAATATAAAAAGGTCTGGGGGTGTAGCTCAGAGGAAGAATGCCCCTAGGTTCGATCCTTGGTACTGCAAACAAACAAACAAAAATGGCAAGCTACTTTGCAGGCAGCAGGGAAAGCTTATAGATGGGATAAAAGCCCAAACAGCTTGTAGAGAACAAGCAGAAGTTGAGTTGTGTCCTTAGGTGACAGGCTCCAGCCCCCTGTGGTGGGGGTGCTTCCCGGGCAGCAGGAAGACTAGGAATAGAGGGGTTCCAAAACACATGTGCAGGGCACAAGGAACAGCCAACTGTTGCCGTGGCCCGAGGCTCCAGGTGGACCCTGAGTGCCTTGCTCTGATTTCACACTCCAGCCTGGAGGCGGTGAGCCACCCCCCAGAGTTCTAAGCAGGACAACGTCTAGAAAATCGTCTTCACAGTGAGGAGCCACCACACAGAGGAGAGGAGCGTGCCTGACGTGGAGTGACAGGCTAGAGGGGTGGAGAGCAAAACATCTAGAAGGCAAGGATGTAAAGCTGACCTGGTGGGAGACAGTGACAGAGAAGAGGCCATGATGACCCTGAAACTTCAGCCTCCATTCTTGGGTGGTAAGGTTTTTTTGGTTTTGTTTTTGGGTTTTTTTGTTTGTTTGTTTGGTTTTTGTGTGTGTGTGTGTGTGTGTGTGTGTGTGTGTGTGTGTGTGTGTGTGTGTTGCTGGGAATTAAAGCCAGGGATGTTCTATCTCTGAGCTATAACTTCAGCCCTATATTACTTTTCATTTTGAAACAGGGTCTCCCAAAGTTGCTGAGGCTGGCCTCAAGGCTATGATCCTCCTATCTCAGCCTCCCAAGTACTGGGACCATAGATGTGCACCCCCATGCTGGACTGGTAAGATGCTTTTTATTGAGATCAAAAGATTTTTAAAAATGTAGGGGAAAGGTTTCAAAGCAAAGAGGAGAGCAAGGTGTGGTGGTGCACACCTGTAATCCCAGTACTTGGGAGGCTGAGACAGGAGGATCAGTTTTGGTGCTGGCCTTAGCAACTTAGAGAGGCCCTCAGTAACTTAGTGAGAACCCTGTTTCCAAATAAAAAAATAAAAAGGGCTGGGGGTATAGCTCTAAGGTAGAATGCTGCGGGGTCTAACCCCCAGTACCAAAAAAAAAAAAAAAAAAAAAAAAAAAAAAAAAGCAAAGAGGAGAAGAGGAGAGACTGCAGAAACAATAAATTCAGTTTTGACATACTGAATTCAAGCAGCTTTGGCCCATCCAAATGGGGGTGTCACAGAGGATATATGAATCTCAAGCTCTGAAAAGAAGTTTATAAAAACCAAATAACAGCCTTATTTACAGCTTGCAATGGGCCCTGCCTGGCAGCACTCCCAGACTAGAGAAAGGCACAAGCAGCTACCAACAAGGTGGTGCTCTCTGCTGGGCAGGGCGCAGGGACGGGCAGCCTCCTCTGGTGGCGTCTTGGAGCCTGGCACAAGCAGACTGGA
>PVLC010044929.1:0-11980 GCA_004027655.1 Graphiurus murinus | reverse complement strand
CTTTCCCCTAAGATTCTGTAACATTCCAGAGGTTTAGGTATGAAAGAGAAGACCACCTTTTTTTGTTCTGTTTTGTGGGTATCTATTTTGTGCTGGGTTCTCCACTAGGCAATTTAGCAGAGATTGTATTATTTCGATATCACAGAAATCTTGATAGGCTAGTATGTTTCCACTTTCTAAATGAAAAAACTGCTGCTTACAAAGATATGTAGTGTCAAGAATCCTAAGGAACAGGAATGGGTCTAGGATTCAGTCTAGGTCTACCCTGTTCCCTTTTCTTTATTGTGTAAGAGTTTTTCTCACTGGGCTGGTGGTACACACCTGTAATTCCAGTACTGGGAGGCTGAGATAGAAGGATTGCAGGTTTTCAGCCAACCTCGGCAACTTAACAAGGCCCTTAGCAATGTAGTGAGACACTGTTTCAAAATAAAAAATAAAATAAGGCTGGAGGTATAGCTAAGAGGTAGAATACCCCTGAATTCAATCCCTAGTACCATAAAAAAAAAAGTACTTCTCTTAAGTTTTTCTCTGAGTCTTTTTTTGTTTTAATTGTCAAAGACCTTCTATGTTCCACATCATGAGGACTTAGTATTTCCCCCTTGAATGGGCATTAGTGTTGTTGGTTTTTTTTGTATGTTTGTTTGTTTGGTGGTACTGGGGATTGAACTCAGAGGCATTCTACCTTCAAGCTACACCCCCAGTGAAACAGAGTTTCACTCTGTTTTGGGTTTGTTGTTGGGTTTTTTTTTAACGTTTGTTTGTTTGGTGGCACTGGGGATTGAACTCAGAGGCATTCTACCTTCAAGCTACATCCCTAGTGAAACAGAGTTTCACTAGGTTGATGAGTCTCACTACTTGCTGAGACTGTCCTCGAACCTGCAATCCTCCTGACTCAGCCTCCCAAGTGCAGGGATTTCGGGCGTGTACCACCATGCCCAGCTCAGTGTTGTTGTTTTAATTTCCAGTTCATCTGGTCTTAACTCTTATCATAGCAGATCAGTCCAGCTGGCCATTACTTTACAAATGCCTATCATTTGCATAGAAAAGAGAGACCTTGGCAGTATATGTAGAAAAAATACTTTCTGCACTATCATGAGCATTAGATCTCAGTTCTATGACCTGACCACTAAAGTGTTTCACTCAAATTACCAACACAACGATGACAGCCCTGAAGAAAACGATTCTGGCAATAGAAACACCCTCATTTCCTGAACACTGAGCATGTAGAACAATGGTTTGCAAAAATCAAGCAACAGGCAGAGCAGGACTGTGATGCCCCAGTGGAAGAAAACAAACAAAAAAAAGGTGAGCTCATAATTGCACCAGCTTGCCCCCTGGAGGGAGTTCCCAGCATAGAAAGAGGGACCCCAAACGGGGTGCAGCAACCTTGTGGAGTGGAGGAAGCAGACTGGAATGAGGGGAGACCAAGGCAGCCACAATTTCCAGGGCAAAGTACTGCAGAGTGGACAGCTACACAGAAGAGCCCCAGGCATCTGCAGGGAGATCTCCTTTAACAGTTTTGACTGAGTATTTACCCACACTTGAGTAAGGGAAAAGACCTCCCTGAAGGGAGTAGGGAGAACAGTTCCTGGACCTCACACAAGACTGGGTGAGCTCATGATCTATGGAGCATCACAGAGGAACCTTAGACGTTAAATACCTTAGTCACAGGCCTGCAACCTTGTTAAAGATGGCTGCAGATCCCCAAATAATAAAGCTTAAAAGAAAGCTTGAAAGGATCCAACTGTTATCCAAATAATTTAACTGTATGTCAGAGAGAAGTATAATAGTATGAAAAGAATACAAAGAAATCTAGCAACCAGCAACATGAATTCACAATGCCCAGTATCTGTGTGGTGTGTGTTAAAAAAAAGCAAACAAACAAACAAAATGATAAGGCATGCAAGTAAGCAGGGAAATAATGACCTGGAACATAGATAAAAACCAAGCAGTAGAAGCAGTCACAGCAATGCAATCCATGAGGACACTAGGGGATCAGAACATTAAAACAGATATGGTACATATGTTCCCTGTGTCCAGAAGGCAGAAGAAAACACTATGTAATGAGAGGAGAATTTAAAAATGTGAAAAAGGCTCAGATGGGATTTCTAGAGACAAAAAAAAAAAATCAAAACAAAACAACAACAACAAAAAAACACATTAAAGTGAACAAGTCATTGGAAGAATTGTGCATCTTTGAATTTAAAGTGCATCTCTGGTGGAAATCTTATTTGGCTCTTGATTCTTTATCCAGTCTGACAATCTCTGACTCTTGATTGGAGTGATTAGTCCATTCACATTAGATGTATCCATCTGGTCAGATAAGACTGGCCATTTTCCTCTATACAGTTAATCTATTTTGTTGTTGTTGCACCTTTGTTTCTTCCTAACCATTTTTATGCTAAAATTATTATTATTATTATTATTATTATTATTATTATTATTATTATTCCAGCAATTAAACTCAGGGTCATTCTACCTCCAAGCTATGCCCCCAGCCCTATTTATTCTTTTTGTTTTGAAACAGGGTTTGCTAGGTTGATCAGAGTCTCACTACTTCTTGTAACTGTCCTCCAACCTGAAATCCTCCTGTCTCAGCCTCCCAAGTACTAGGATTACAGGTGTGCACCACTACATCTGGCTAAATTATTTTTTTCTGTACTTTAATTAGTACATTATAGTCTCACATCATAATGTAAATCATGTTGACAGTGGCATACATGCACACAGTACTTGGTGCACCCACACACACACGCTGTCTCCCCATGTCCCCTCTTCCTCATACAGAGTACTGAGATTGACATTGGTATTTTCACACATGTGCACATAGCCAATGGTAGTAATTCCTTCAATGAACCTCACTCTTCCCTTTCCACTTGCCTTAGATCACTTTCTCATCTCCACTGAGGTTTCTCTTCCATTATCTGGAGTCCCTTTGGTATCCCCATTACTCCTTAGCTTCCGTATATTAGAGAAAACATATGACCCTTCACTTTCTGTGACTGGCTAATCTCACTTAACATAATGTTCTCCAAGTCCTTATATTTTCTTACAAATGGCATAATTTTGTTCTTCTTTATTACTGAGTAGAATTTCATTGTGTGGATATCCTGTAATTTTGTAATCCATTCATCTGTTGATGGACATCTAGGTTGGTTTCATAATTTGGCTATTGTGAATTGTGCTGTTAGGAACATGAGTATGCATATATTACTCTAGTTCTCTGTTTCAACCCCTTTGGAAAGATACTCAGGAGTGGTATAGCCAGATCATATGGTTAGTCCATTCCCAATTTTCTGAGGAATCTCCACACTGATCTCCATAGCAGCTGAAGTAGTTTGTAATCCCACCAACAGTGTAGAAGAGTTCCAATTTCCCCACATTCTTGCCAATATTTATTATTTTTTGACTTCTTGATGATTGCTCTTCTGATTGGGGTTAGATGAAATCTTAGTGTAGTTTTTATTTGCATCTCCCTGACGGCTAATGATGTTAAACATTTTTCATGTATTTATTGGCCATTTGTGTTTCTTCTTTTGTGAAGTGTCTATTCAATTCAATTGCCGTTTCTTGACTGGGTTATTTTTTTCTTAGTGTGAAGTCTTTTAAGTTCTTTGAATATTCTAGATATTAATCCTCTGTCAGAGAGACAGCTGGTAAAGATCTTCTCCCATTCTGTGCGACTGACAAACAATAAAACAGATACGCTTCTACACTGCATGCAGTGTGAGCATATTCTCTCGACCTCGTCTCATTCCACACCTGTCGAGGGACCCTCGACCCCACTGCCTCGAGGGCTGGACCCTGGCAATTAAAGAGGCTATCTTTTTTTCCAGTGTATGTTTTTGGTTCCTTTGTCAAAAATCAGTTGACTGTAAGCACGCGGGTCTGTTTCTGAATCTTCTATTCATTGGTCTATTTATCTGTTTTTGTGCCAATACCATACTCTTTTTATTACTGTGGCTTTGCAATAGAGTTTGAAGTCAGGTATTGTGATACCTTCTGCATGGTTTTTGTTGCTAAGAACTGCTTTGGCTATTCTGGGCTTTTTGTTTTTCCAAATGAATTTAAGGACTTATTTTTCTATGTCTGTGAGGAGCGACCTTGGTAATTTCATGGATATTGCATTGAATCTATAGATCACTTTTGGGATGATGACCATTTTGATGATATTTATTCTGCCTCTCTAAGAGCATGGAAGATCTTTCCATCTTTTAAGGTCTTCATCAATTTCTTTCTTCAACTTTTTATAGTTTTCCTTATAGAGGTCTTTTACCTCTTTGGTTAGGTTTATCCCTAAGTATTTTCTTTTTCGGGGTGCTATTGAGAGTGGAATTGTTTTCTGGATTTCTTTTTCAGTGGATTTATGGTTGGCATACAGGAAAGCTTCTGATTTTTTAAGGTTGATTTTGTATCCAGACACTTTGCTGAATTTGTTGATCAGTTCTATAAGTTTTTTGGTTGACTTTGTTGGGTCTTCTAAGTAGAGTATCATGTCATCTGCAAAAAGGGATAGTTTTAGTTCTTCTTTCCCTATTTTTACCCCTTTGATTTCCTTCTCTTGGCTTATTGCTTTGGCTAGAGTCTCAAGTACTATGTTGAACAGAAGAGGTGATAATGGACATCCTTGTCTTGTTCCTGTTTTTAGTGGGAACTCTTACAGTTTTTCCCCATTTAATATGATGTTGGCTGTGGGCCTATTGTATATTGCCTCTATGATGTTGAGCTATATTCCTTCTATTCCGATTCTCTGCAGTGCTTTTAGCATGAATGGGTGTTGGATCTTGTCAAATGCTTTTTCAGCATCAATTGAGATGATCATGTGATTTTTGTCTTTGATTCTGTTTATGTGGTGAATTACATGGATTGTTTTTCGTATGTTGAATCAGCCTTGCATCCCTGGGATGACCCCGACTTGGTCATGGTGTATACTTTTCTTGAATGCGCATTGCTAGTATTTTGTTTAGCAGTTTTGCATCTAGGTTCATCAGTGATATAGGCCTATAGTTTTCTTGAGCTGTCTTTATTTGGCTTTGGTATTAATGTGATGTTGGTTTCCTAGAATGTGTTTGGGAGGGTCCTGTTTCTTTCTATTTCATGGAATATTTTGAGGAGTATTGGGATTAGCTTTTCTATAAATGTTTTATAAAATTCACTTGGAAAACCATCTGGCCCTGGGCTTTTGTTTGATGGTAAACTCTTTATTGCTGTTTCTATCTCTTTGATTGTTATTGGTTGATCTAAGTTTTCTATATCTTCTTGACTCAATTTAGGAAGGTTATATGTGTCTAGAAATTTGTCAGTTTCTTCTAGATTTTCCATTTTGTTAGAGTATATAGTTTTTCAAAATAGTTTCTGATGATCCTCTGTATTTCCATACTGTCAGTGGTAATATCCCCTTTTTTACCTCTTATTTTGGTAATTTGGGTTGTTTCTCTCTTTCTTTTGGTTAGGTTGACCAATGGTTTATCTATCTTGTTTATTTTTTCAGGAAACCAGCTTTTGGTTTTGTTGATTTTCTGTATTTTTTTATTCTCTACTTTATTAATTTCTGCTCTGATTTTTATAATTTCCTGTCTTCTACTAGCTTTGGGGTTAGACTGTTCTTGTTTTTCAAGGGCTTTGAGCTGTGTCATTAGGTTATTTATTTGGTGAGTTTCTGTTCTTCTTATATGGGCACTCAGTGCTATAAATTTTCCTCTTAGTACTGCCTCCAAAGTGTCCCAGAGGTTTTGATATGTTGTGTCTCTGTTTTCACTGGTTTCTAGGAATTTTTTAATTTCTCCCCTTACTTCTGCTATGACCCAATCCTCATTCAGCAGTGTGGTGTTCAGTCTCCATGTGTTTACATGGTTACTCTGGGTCTTCTTGGATTTGATTTCTAGTTTTATTCCATTGTGGTCTGAAAAGATGCAGGGAATTATGTTACATTTTTTGAATTTGCCAGTGCTTGCTTTGTGGCCCAGAATGTGGTCTATTTTGGAGAAGGTTCCATGTGCAGATGAGAAAAATGTGAATTCAGCTGTAGTTAGGTGAAAGAGTCTATATGTGTCTAATAGGTCCATTTGGTTTATGGTATTCTTTAGGCCTGAGGGATCTCTACTGACCTTTTGTTTAGAAGATCGTCTAGTGATGTGAGAGGAGTATTGAAGTCTCCCAATATTAGTGTATTGGGATCTATGTGTGACTTTATATCATGCAGAGTTTGTTTTATGAAAGTGGCCGCACCTATGTTTGGGGCATGGATGTTGATAATTGTTATTTCCTTTTGCTGGATTGTTTATTTTACTAGTAAAAAATGACCTGCTTTGTCTCTTCTGAGAAGCTTAGGCTTTAAGTCTAATTTATCTGATATCATGGTTGCTACTCCTGCTTGTCTTCGAGTTCCATTGGCATGAATTACCTTACTCCAGCCCTTCACCTTTAGTTTGTGGGAATCTTTGATTGTAAGGTGTGTTTCTTGCAGGCAGCATATAGATGGATTCTGGGTTTTAATCCATTTTGCCACCTTGTGCCTTTTTATTGGGGAATTGAGACCATTTATATTCAGTGTGATTATTGAGAGATGATTTTTAATTCCTAACATTTTGAGTTTTGACTTCTGTTTTTGGTGGTGTTTATTCTTTGCTTAGTTGTTTGCTTCCTGGAAATTATTGTTTCTCTGGTTCTGATGTTTACTTTTTAGTTCTTCTTTGTAGTTAATCTCTTTGAGTATTTTCTCTAGTGCTTGTTTGGAAGACATAAATTCTTTCAGTTTCTGTTTGTCATGGAAGGTTTTTACATCCCCGTCAATTTTGAGAGGGAGTTTTGCTGGGTAGGAGAATCTTGGCTGCAAGTTATTTTCTTTCAGAGTTTGGAATATGTTACTTCAGCCCCTCCTGACTTTCATGACTTGATTTGGGAGGTCTGGCGTGATTCTGATTGGTTTGCCTCTAAACGTCACTTGGCTTTTTACTTTTGTTATCTTTAGAATTCTCTCCTTAGCCTCTACATGAGTCAACTTGATTACTATGTGGCATGGTGAACCTCTTCTTTGGTCTTGTCTCGAGGGAGTTCTATACGTTTTCTGTGTCAACTTCTCTTTCTGTGTTTGGAAAATTCTCTGATATTACTTCTTTGAAAAGATTGTTTATTCCATTAGTTTCAACTTCTAATCCCTTTTCTATGCCTATTATTCTTAGGTTAGCTCGTTTACAATTGGCCCAGATCTCTTCGATGTCCAATTCATACTGTCGAATTTTTTCTCTAAATTATGTAATATGGGTTCATTTTTGGAATGGTCATCTTCTAAGAGTGATATTCTATTTTCCATGTGGTCTAATCTACTCTTTATAGTTTGTATTGATGCCTTCACTTCAATTATTGCATCTTTCACATCCTTCATTTCCTTCAAGGCTTCTCTTTGATTTCTATTCAGGGTATTGGATTCTTTGTTTATTTGTTCCTTTATTTCTTTCTAGCTCTCTCTGCATTCTTTCTGGAAGTTTTGTATCATTTCTATTAATAAAGATCTGAATTGAAAAAAAAAAGATCTGAATTGTTCTTCTGGTAATCTCTGCCATTCGGTGTTGTTGAGTTCTGTTATTGTGGGATTGTGGTGGCTCATTGTTTCTTTGCTATTTTTCCTTCCCATGGTTTCCCTGTTCTTAAATTTATATCTTTGTTGCTCTTGCAAGTTTTCTCATCCAATTTCTGCAGTGGGGGTTTAGAGGTGTCCATTGGTATATACAGGGACAGGTTGTGTTCAGTGGTAAAGGTTGGGTGAGAAGTCACAGTGATGAATGCAAGAATAGGGTAAAGTAGAGGGTATGGTCCACTGGAATAAGAGGTTGAGTGTGTTCAGGTGATATATGGCAAAGATTAGAGATAGCGGATATGTCGGGGGATTCTGGTAGTCAATGAAGAATTTTAGGTGTGGTAGTATGAGATGGTAGATCCCTGCTGCTCTGGCTCGAGTGAGAGGGGTGAGCTGGGTGTCCTCAGTGAAGGCTTAAGATGGTTGTCCCAGGTCTTCTTGATCGCTGTTGATCCTGCGGGGATATGCTGCCTGATTATGATGTGGAGTTCCATAGTTGCTTATTCCACTTCTGGTCACTGAGTGCGCAGGAGCGATGGAAGGCTTTTTATTGCTGTTTCTATCTCTTTGCTTGCTATTATTGGCTTAGGTTTTCTATATCTTCTTAGTTCACTTTAGGTAAGTTGTATGTGTCTAGAAGTCTGTCAATTTCTTCTATGTTTTCTAGTTTATTGATTTGATTTCTACCTTGGCCTCTATGTTAGTCATTTTGATTATTATGTGGTGTGGGAAAGTACTTCTTTGATCCTGTCTTGATGGTGTTCTGAATGTCTCCCGTATGTAGATGTCCAAGTCCTTGTCTATGTTTGGGAAATTCTCTGAAATTATTCCTCTGAAGAGGTTTCTGATACCCTTGGTTTGTTCTTTTAGACCTTCTTCAATGCCTATTATCCATAAGTTTGAACATTTCATATTGTCCCATATTTGTTGGATGTTCAGGTCATGTTGTTGTATTGTCATCTCTATATTGCTGATTGTGTTTTCAGTTTGTTTGTTTTGCTTTTTGCGGTACTGGAGATTGAACTCAGGGGCATTCTACCTCCAAGCTATACCCCCAGCCCTATTTTTTATTCTTTATTTTGAAACAGGGTCTCACTAAGTTGCTGAGTGCCTCACTAGGTAGCTGAGACTGGCCTCGAACCCAGATCCTCCAGTCTCAGCCTCCCAAATGCTGGGACTACAAGCATGTGCCACCACACCTGGCTGTGTTTTCAGTTTTGAATGAACTGTCATACAAGAGTGATACTCTGTTTTCTTCTTTTTGGTTCTTTCTTACGAACTCAATTTCTCTAGTGATATGCTCTTTCATTTCCTGTACATTTTATTTGTGGCCTTTCATTATATTGAATATCAAAACTTGGAATTCTTCTTGTGGCATTTCCTGAAAATCAGTTTCAGTGATCTCCTTGAGTTGTGGGAGTTTATTGTTTGCTCACTGTTCTTCATTCTCATATTTTCAGAGTTCTCAGGTTTGTATATCTGTTGTCTTGGTATCTTCTTCCTCTTTGTATGTGAGTCCTGTGTCTATTTGTTATCCCTATATAATAAGGTCTATGCTGGGGGTATATATTTGCCTCTACAAATCTGTCTCATATTTCAAACTTTTGACTTTGTCCCCCAGAGCCTCTTTAACTAGATATAGTTCTTAGTGCAGGCAAACAGGAGTCTCTGATTGGCTGTAGGCCACCATGCTCTACAGGTCTAAACTTCATAGGGCCAGAGACTATGATGTTTTGTTCAGATCCTGCTGTCTGCTGGTTGGGGCTTAATGCCTGACAGATATCACCACTGCTCTGCTGATTGTGGGTCTGTGAAACTGCAAAGTGCTGGCCTCCAACTTCTGTGACCCATAGGCTTAAGCTCAGCAGGGCCAGCAATTGCCATGTTCCTAGTTTGTGGCCCAGCATTTTGAGCTTAGATGGCCTCTGGGACACTGCTCCTAAACAGGCTGGTTATGATCATGTGGAGCACTGTCAGTCACTGGTATGCATGTATGCCATGCACAAACTCTGTTGGTGGAGAGAATGTTGAGTTCCCAGCCTTTAGCTGTGATTACATGAACTGTGCTGGCTCCCGCTTTCAGGGACCAAGCTCTCGTAGGGAGAGATTGTACAGTTCTAAGTCTAGAGCTTGAGTGGTCCAGTTATTTAGCTCCAGGGACACCAGTGCTGCTTGGGGCAGTTATGATTATGTGATCACCTGTTGGCTTCTGGAATTGGTGTTTGTAATACCCAAACATGGCTGGGCATGAGTTTATAGCTTTCTGAGCCTACAACTCGGTAGGATGAGTTATTTCACCCTGCAGACACCACGGCTGGCTGTCCTGTGATGATCGCTGGAGACCCTGCAAGGGTGCAGCAAACTGCAACTCTGGATCCCTCCCACCCGAATTTCCCTAGGGGCTGTCTGGTAATTCACGCTCTGCTGTGTCTGACTGTAGCCCCCATCCTCACCTCCACAGGGGTGGTATGCAAAGTCACAGACTTGGAGAGTCTGTTGGTTGCCAAGTCCCTATGGCTGCACACAGATCTCCCGCTGTGACAGCTTGTTAACTCACAATCTTGATGAGTGCTGCTCAAGTCCCTGAACAGGGAGGGTTCAGCTACAGCCCCAGGATCTAGCTGGGCCATCTGGGTAGTTGGGTCTTTGTCAAGCATGGAGAGAAAAGCTGATTGCTTCTGTTGATGGTCTGTAGTCACTGGCTTCACAAGAATCTACTGCTTCTTTGCTGGAGTTGGTCTCTGGGAGCCTTGCTGCTAGCGGCCTAACCAAGATGGTGCCTCCACTGCTCTCCACACACCAGATGAACTGTGCAGAGCTCTTTACAGTCCTCTGCTCTCTCTTCTGCCTCAGATTCTGCCACATTTCTACTGTCATCGTTTTGGTGAGTTTGGGCTGCTTTTCTTTCCTTGTAAGGAGGCAGTCCTCCTGCTGGTTTAGTTCCAAGTCTCAGAGCACCTGAAACATGTTGTCTCTATTTCACCATCTTTAGACTCTTTAAAATTATTTTTTGTATTCCATGTTAATTCCTCTTTCGGCCTGATACCTACATAAATTGCTTTGTTTTATAGTCCCTCCAAAGATATAATATGCATTATTAGCTTATCCCAATCTGGCTCAAGTAAATACTTATACACTTTTTTTGTGTGTATATGTAGTTACTGGGGATTGAACCCAGGGGCATTCTACCTCTGAGCTATACCCCCAGCCCTTTATTTATTTTTTATTTGGAAACAGGGTCTCACTAAGTAGCTGACAGCCTCACTAAGTTTCTAAGGCTGGCTTTGAACCTGTGATCTTCCTGTCTCAGCCTTCCAAGTACTAGGATTATAAGCATGAACCACTATGCCCAGTTTTTGTTTTGTGTTGGTACTGAGGATCGAACCAAGGGCATTCTACCTCTGACCTACACCCCTAGCCCTGCTTTATTTTTTATTTTGAAACAGGGTTTTACTAAGTTGCTGAGAGCCTTGCAAAATTGCTGAGGCTGTCCTCAATCCTACCATCCTCCTATCTCAGCCTCCCAATTACTGGGATTACAGGCATGTGCCATCATGTCATGGAATACTGATATACTTTTGATAAAATATAGGAACTGATCATCAGTTTAATAGTATTTTCTCCCTTTTGTGTTATTGTCATATACACTATTTATGTTGTAAACATCACAATAAAGTATTATACATTTGCTTTAATCATGTCTTCTAAAGAAATTAAGAGAACAAAAGAGAAAATAGAAGCTGGGTGTGGTGGTACATGCCTGTAATCCCAGTATTTTGGAGGCTCAGAGAGGAGGATCACAAGTTTGAGGCCAGCCTCAGCAATTTAGCAAGACCCTGTTTCAAAAAAAAAAAAAAAAAAAAAAGGCTGGGCGTGGTGGCATATGCCTGTAATCTCAGTACTTGCTTGGGAGGTTGAAGCAGGAGGATCACAGGTTTGAGACCAGCCTCAGCACCTTAGCAAAGCCTTCAGCAACTTAGTGAGACATTATTTAAAAAAGAAAATAGGGCTGGGGGTGTAGCTTTGAGGTAGAATGCTTCTGGGTTAAATCCCCAGTGTCAGCTGGGCATGGTGGCACACACTTGTAATCCTAGCATTTGGGAGGCTGAGACCAGAGGATCCAGGTTCGTGGCCAAACTCAGCTACTTAGTGAGGCACTCCACAACTTAGTGAGACCCTGTTTCAAAATAAAGAATAAAAAATAGGGCTGGGGGTATAGTTTGGAGGTAGAATGCCCCTGAGTTAAATCCCCAGTACTGCAAAAGAAAAATAAATAAATAAATCCCCAGTGTCAATCAATCAATAAGAGCTGAGGATGTAGCTCAGAGGTAAACCACTCTGGGTTCAATCACCAGTACCACAAAATCACTCCTGGCTTAAAGACAGGGAGAGGGAGAGGGAGAG
>PVLC010044928.1:0-11972 GCA_004027655.1 Graphiurus murinus | reverse complement strand
ACTGGGGATTGAACCCAGGGGCATTCTACCTCTGAGCTACACCCCCAGCCCTATTTTTTATTCTTTATTTTGAAACCGAGTCTCACTAAGTTTCAGAGTGCCTCACTAGGTAGCTGAGGCTGGCCTCGAACCCGGATCCTCCGGTCTCAGCCTCCCGAATGCTGGGATTACAAGCGTGCGCCACCACGCCCGGCTTCATATGAGCTTTTTAAATTTTATTTATTTTTGGTGCTGAGGATTGAACCCAGGAGCCTTTTACCTCTGAGCTATATCCCCCCCCCCCTTTTTTTTCCTTTTCTTTTTAAGAACAAGAGTCTCACTAGATTGCTGCAGAGGCTGGCCTTGAACCTGTGATCCTTCTATCTCAGCTTTACAAGTACTGGGATTACAGGCTTAAGCCATCATGCCCAGTTACTATTAATTCTTATTTGTATCTTACCATAACCCTATCCTGGTTTTCCAGATGAAGAAACTAAATTTGGGGCCGGTCGTGGTGGCGCATGCTTGTAATCCCAATACTTGGGAGGCTGAGACACGAGGATCACAGGTTCGCAGCCAGCCTCAGCTACTTAGTGAGGCCCTGTTTCAAAATAAAGAATAAAAATTAGGGCTGGGGGTGTAGCTCGGAAGTAGAATGCCCCTGAGTTTAATCCCTAGTACCAAGAAAGAAACTAAATTTTAGAGAAATTAAGTAACATTCTGAATATTATAACTAAGGCGCAGCCAGGAATATACAAATTCCCATTTCAAGACTTTCTAAACAAAAGATTGTCTCATAAGTGCATTTAAATAAAAGTATTATTAATATTTTTGCCTGAAGGAATTTGCTTTTAGACTTGTGACTTATCTTTCACCTAGAAATCTGAACAATCTGCCCCTGAAGGCAGGGTCAGGGGTGGGTAGGTGGAGCACACAGTGAAAATAAAAAACAGAAAACAACAACAAAAAATCCCGAGAGCAAAAAAAGTGCACAACGTGGGTTCTCAGGTAAGGGCCTGGCCAGGACCCTGTTTTAATGGCTTCCTCGCGGAGAAAATTCAAGCAGTGTGCAAGATATTTTGGGAAAGTAGGGCGTTTTGAAAGTATTTCATAATCTCTCTGATGCCGGCGCCCCTCCCGCGGCTTGGGGAAACCGTGCCGCTCGCGGGCACCCCAGCACGGCGGCCGCCGCGGGGCGCAGACGCAGGTCGCCTCTCGCCGGGGACGCCGCCGCATTTCCGTCGCGGAGCGCGGGGACAGGCGCGGGACCCCGCTCGACCTTGACGCGCTGCGCGACCTTGAGGCCTGCGTGCGCCTCAGTGGCCCCCTCTGTGCAATGGGGAGACGCACCGGCTCGCGGGCACCGCTCGGGCCTTCGGCCGGCCAGGCCAGGCCACCGCCCTCCGCGCTACGCCCAGGCCCTCCCCTCGGGCCGGCCGCCGCCCCGCGCCACAGCCACCGCGACGGAGCCCGCGGGCGGGAACTGCCTCCGCGCGCCAGTGCGCACGCGCGTCACCTGCTCCGCCCCTGTCAGCGCCCAGAGGCCAGCTGTACCGTCACTCTGGCCAGATCGAGGTCGCGATTGGCCAGGGCTGAGGCGCGCGACCGGGCTGTGGGTGGGGCCTGGGCCCGCTATAAAATAAGCGGGCGTCCGGGCTCGTGCCGCTTTGCAGACCCCGCTGTCGTCTGTGGTCGCCTTCCTCTAGCCGCCAGCCATGGTCAACCCTACCGTGTTCTTCGACATCGCGGTCGATGGCGAGCCTTTGGGCCGTGTCTCCTTCGAGGTCGGGTGGGCGGTGGCGGACCAGGGTGGGGCCCGGGAGGCGGGCGGAGCGTGAGGCGGGCGCGGCGCCCCCAGGCGCGGACGACCCTCGGAGGTGCGGGCGGAGGCGGCGCCATTTCCTGACGAGGGGCCATTTTGGGAGGCGGCGAGGCGCAAAGAGGAGGCCGGGGCGGCGGCGGACAAAGGCGGGCGGGGCGGCCGCGCGGCCGTTGGGGGAGGGGGCCCGCCGGCCCTCGGGCCCACGTGCCGCGCCCTGCTCTCGGCGCACGTGCTCCGCCGCTGCGCTCCCGCCGCTCCGCGAGCTGTGGGCCCCGCCCCGCCCTGCCCGGCGGGCTGCCGGGCGCTGCGCCTCCGCGGCCCCCTCCCGCCAGCCTCGCCGCCGGGGGCATCGGCCTTTCTCAGCCGCAGCAGGGAGGGCGGCCTCCCCAGGGTCTAGGCGCGGTGGCGCGGCCCGAGGTAGCCCAGTCCTCCGCGAATCCCGGAGGCCGTGCTGAAAATGGAGTGTTAGAGGGTATGACGGCTTCCACCTAGAATGCTCCCCCAGTAGGGTTAAAATGGGAAAACCAGGGTAGGAATAGGCCCGACTCTCCCCGCTCCCCACTCGGAGCGGAAACGGAACGCGGGCCTGATTTTGCTGGGCCGAGGCAGCCTTCCGACGCAGTGACGTAGCCGGCGGAGGGCGCTCGCGAGCCCCTCGCACCGGCCCTCCAACAGGCGAGTTGAGACCGGCCACGCCGCAGCTCCTTTTCTGACCAAGGTGGATTACCAGTATTTACCTAATTAGTTTTGAAGGTGTAAAATGACTACTGAAAGATCAATAATTGCAGCAAAATATCTGAACTTGGGGTGTTTATTTTACAGAGTTAAATATTCAATTCGGTTCTATTCCAGTTAACCGAACATGAGTAGGCTTTAGGAGTGGAGGGTTTTTTCCTCTTGAACTACTTCACGAAAAAATACCAATGGATACGTTTTTAGGATCTTATTCGAAAAATAGGACTCCCCCTAATGCATTCTCAGTGATGTGGAGGGCATTTCGTTGATGCCTGCCCTGTCCACACTGCCTAGTACATAGTAGACACATAAATACTTGGAGAAACATTAGATTTTAATCAATCGTCACCCTGCTTTATTTGTAGTCCGAGCTGATAATGGACAAAGGCCCTTGTGGAAACTTGGCCTGAGCTTAATGCTGGGCAACAGGTTAGTGTCAGGTTAGCCAGAGAGCTTAATGGAAATGAGATCTGCAGGTGAGAATGAAGGTAGAACTGCCAAGGAGGGCTTTTGCATTATCAGAGGTCTAACTTAACAAGAAATTGGGCGGCCTGCAAAATCCCAGCTATTTGGAGACTGAGACAGAAGGATCACAAGTTTGAGGCCAGCTTAGACAATTTAATGAGATCCTATTTCAAAGTAAAATTAGAGAAAGGCCTGGGGATGTGTAGTTCAATGGTAGAGTGCCTTTGGGTTCCATCTCCAGTACCAAAAAGAAAGAAATGTGGACTGCAAAGCTCTTAGAGCTTTAAAAAGTTTACAAAAAAAACACATATTCTGGGTACAGTACTTAATATTTTAAAGGCACATTAATACTTTCCTGTGAGGTACTAGGAAATGATTAATGATTTAGTCATCTGTGGAATACTTCATAAAATGTTACTTTTAAACCACCTGTCTTTTTTATGGTACTGGGAATTGAACCCAAGGGTATTCTACCTCTGAGCTGGACCCCTAGTCCTATTAATTGTTTTTGAAACGGTCTGAGTTTTTGAAGGCATGATGTGCTGAGACTGTTGGCTAACCCTGTGATCCTCCTGTCTCAGCCTCCCAACTACTGGGATTACAATCATGTGCCACTACACCGGCTCAACCACCTGTCTTATGAAAGGTCCTGTAAATGTTTTCTGTCGTATTTTAACTTTTGCCATAATGTTTTACATATTCAGGAAAGGTTTAGGGCAGATGCACTAGAAATCATTGTTACCCCATTGATAGGTAAGGACCAGCCGGTTGTGGTGGTGACACGCTTGTGATCCCAGTACTTGGGGGGCTGAGACACACACAGGTTCGTGGCCAGCCTCAGCTACTTAGTAAGACGTTTCAAAAATAAAGAATAAAAAAATAGGGCTGGGGGTGTAGCTCAGGGGTAGAATGCCCCTGGGTTCCATCCTCAGTACCACCAAAAAAAAAAAAAAGTAAGGACCTGGAAAACCAAGAAATGGTTGCTAACATAATCCCTAAAGCTAGGTGAACAGGTTAGAAGTGATAGAACTTTCACGGCCAGTAACTAAAACAGTTGTTTACTTCTGATTTTTTTTTTTTTTTTTTAGTGGTACTGGAGATGGAACCCAGGGGCATTCTACCTCTGAGCCATACCTCCAGCCCTATTTTATTTTGAAACAGGGTCTCAATAAGTTACAGATGGCCTCACTAAATTGCTGAGGCTGACTGTGAACCTGCGATCCTCCTGTCTTAGCCTCCCAAGAACTGGGATTACAAGCATGCGACACCACACCCGGCTTTTTACTTCTGATCTTGCAGGAGTGCTCACTATTCCTTAAAACATTCTTGCATTCCAGCATGAAGTTTGAGTAGATAATGGACATTTGAGAAGCCTGTCCAGAAGTAGGTGTGATGTACTGAAAGTTGTGAGTCACTTTTTAGAAGTCTCTCACTATTTAAGTTATTAACTAGTTCTGAATTTTTGGCATGTTTTTGGGTCTCATGTTTCTTAACCCAACCCTGCAGAACATTAAAGACTGTCAGGAGCAGTTCTTATTTTGGATTCAAAGTAATTACTGAGGAAGCATTCTCTTCTAGTGAGAAAATGAATTTGTGATTCAGAAACCTCTAAAGACATGGCTACTAAGCAACAAAGTATGTAAGCATGTGTTGTTAATTATCTGTCATATTCTCTTACAGCTGTTTGCAGACAAAGTTCCAAAGACAGCAGGTTGGTTCTATTTTCTTAAGTTTAACAAAGGTATTCTGAATACAATTTTGTGTACATGTGTATATATGATTTTTTTTTTTTGACAGAAAACTTTCGTGCTCTGAGCACTGGAGAGAAAGGATTTGGTTATAAGGGTTCCTGTTTTCACAGAATTATTCCAGGATTTATGTGCCAGGTATGAAATGTAATTCATTTGGGTTGCTCTTTTAATTTGGAATTGAGGCAGAATATTTTGGCATGAGTGATATGTGAACTTTCTATCATTTTGGTTCCATTTAACTTATCCTATTGGGTTTGAACTTGAGTTTTAAAGACTTTTTCACACTTGGGCTTTTTGGTTGCTTTGCCAAAAGTAACAGGTTCCTATCATGTTCACAGGGTGGTGACTTCACACGCCATAATGGCACTGGCGGCAAGTCCATCTATGGGGAGAAATTTGATGATGAGAACTTCATCCTGAAACATACAGGTCCTGGTATTTTGTCCATGGCAAATGCTGGACCAAACACAAACGGTTCCCAGTTTTTCATCTGCACTGCCAAGACTGAATGGTAAGGGTTGAACATAGCAAAGTGCAACCAAAAGACTATATGAGATGTTTGCTCTGGGGAACACTTTACGTGCTTCAATCTTTCCCAGATCCCATCTCTAAGGTAGTGGAAAAAGAAAACATGCACAGCTACAAATTTAGCCAATATGATACAGAATGCAGTATAAAACTGGGCACTTAGTTCAGGATCCATTAAGAATGATGCTTTTATGTAATGAGCATGTGATTGGCCATTAGGCTGTTCATTGTAAACAAAGCTCATTTTAACAGCAGTTGTAGGATCTAATGCTTTGAGATTGGTTCATAATACACTAAGGTGTTTTCATTTCTTCTGGATTTTCTTGGTTGTACTATATTGTTTCATAGGGAAATTCCTTGGTGCACAATGCAATCTGCTTAGTCATCTTCCGGCACTGGTGTTAGTAATTGTTCTTTTTCCAGGTTGGATGGCAAGCATGTGGTCTTTGGGAAGGTGAAAGAGGGCATGAACATTGTGGAAGCCATGGAGCACTATGGATCCAGGAATGGCAAGACCAGCAAGAAGATCACCATTGCTGACTGTGGACAACTCTAATGCATTTGACTTGTTTTATCTTATCCATCAGACCATTCCTTCTGTAGCTCAGGAGAGCACCCCTCCACCCCATCTGCTCGCAATGTTCCTGTAATTGTGCTCTTGCTGCAGTTCTTTGGGTTCCATTTCCTTAATTCCCCTCCAAGTCTAGCTGGATTGCAGAGTTAAGTTTATGATTATGAATAAAAACTAAATAACATTTGTTTGTCCTTATTTGGGTTGGGGTGTTTATATAGATTTTATCTTAAGCAGCAATAGGTTACTTAGATAATGAACATTCCACAAGATGCTTTGTTTTTCCTGACCCAAGAAGTCTTCGTGTCACAGTATCCCAAGTAAGCTTATGAGTGGCTTCCTAAAATGTAGGCAGAGGTGGGGGGGGGGGCAGAACTTTTTTTCTCCCTGTGGTACTGGGGATTGAACTCAGGAGCAGTCTACCCCCCAAGCTTAAACCCCCAGCCTTATTTTGAAATCGTCTACTTGCTGAGGCTGTCCTCAAATCTGCTATCCTGTCTCAGCCTCTTGTATTTGGCTTACAGGTGTGTATCACCACACACCCAGCTAAGCCAGAATTTTGAGGATTGTAATCAAGTTGGAGCAGTGCACCTACACTAGTGTGAAGTTTCTACTTGGTTCATTTAAAGGTGTCTTAATCAGCCCGGCGTGGTGGTGCACACTTGTAATCCCAGCATTTGGGAGGTTGAGACCAGAGGATCCGGGTTCGAGTTACCTAGTGAGGCACTCAGCAACTTAGACCCTCCTTCAAAATAAAGACTAAAAAATAGGGCTGGGGTTGTAGCTTGGATGTAGAATGCTCCAGAGTTCAATTCCCAGTACCGCAAAAAAAAAAAAAAAAAAAAAAAAAGAAAGGGGGGGGGAAGTCTTAATCAGGTGTTACCACAATCAGGAAATCTTGCTGGCTGTGGTGGTGTGTGGTTGTAATCCCAGTACTAGGGAGGCTTAGACTGGAGGATCTGGGTTTGCAGTCAGCCTCTGCTACTTACTAACTGGAAAGCCTTACTAAGTAGCTGAGGCTGGTCATGAACCCACATCCTCTAGTCTTAGCCTCCCAAGTAATGGGATTACAAGGGTGTGCCACCAAGCAGAGCCATGCTGACCTATATAGGGATGCAACTTGGGCAGTACACAACTGCTGTTGACTGGTTGCAGTTAACCATGTTGTACTGATGAAATGAGGGTTGTGCAACTTTTGGTGGCTTCTTGGCTACTGGTGTGCTAGAGTGGTGGCGAATATCTGTAATCCCAGTATTTGGGAGGCTGAGAGAGGATCACAAGTGCCACTTGAGCCTGAGTAACTTCGACTCAACCTAGCAAGAGCTTGTTTCAAAAAACATTTCTGGGCCGGGCGGTGGCACATGCTTGTAATCCCAGCATTCGGGAGGCTGAGTCCGGAGATCCGGGTTCGAGGCCAGCCTCAGCCACCTAAGTGAGGCACTCCGCAACTTAGTGAGACCCGGTTTCAAAAAATGAGTAAAAAACAGGGCTGGGGGTATAGCTCGGAGGTAGAGTGCCCCTGAGTTCAACCCCCAGTACCGCAAAAAAAAAAAAAAAAAAAAAAAAAAAAAAAAAAATTCTGAACTGGGGTTGGGGGCACACACCTAAAATCCCAGTACTTGTGAGGCTGAGACCGAGGGCCGTGGGGCAGCCTCAGCAAGTATGCATCAACCTAGTGAGACCCTGTATCAAAGTAAAAATAAAAGCTGGGGGTGTAACTCTAGAATGCCTCTGGGTTCAATCCCCAATACCAAAGAGAAAGTCAACTGGTGTGTACCCTAGGCCCTCGTGAATCAGTCCTGTATTTCTACTGGTTACTTTTGCAAGATCAATTCTCATAACCTTGGAGCAGAGATTGATTGTAATCCCAGTACCAGGATCACAGTTTCCCAATTCAGCAATTTAGTGAGACCTTGTTTCAAATGAGAATAAAAGAAAGTCGGGCATGGTGCTTTTAATCCTAGTACTTGGGAGGTTGAGCCAGGAGGATCAAGGACAGCTTCAGCAAGTAGTGGTAGTGAGACTCAGCAACCTAGCAAGACCCTATTTCAAATATCAAACAAAAGGGCTGGGGAGAGGGGTGTAGTTCAGAGGTAGAATGCCCTTGGGTTCAATCCCCAGTACCAAACAAAACCAAACAACTGGCCCAGGAAGCAAAACCTCCCGGTTTTTTTGTTTTCTTTTTTTCTGAGCTATACCCCAGCCCAATTTTTTTTTTTTTTTTTTTTTTTTTGCAGTACTGGGTATTGAACTCAGGGGCATTCTACCTCCGAGCTACACCCCCAGCACTATTTTTTTTTTTATTCTTTATTTTGGCTGAGGCTGGCCGTGAACCCGGATCCTCCGGTCTCAGCCTCCCAAATGCTGGGATTACAAGCGTGCACCACCACGCCCGGCTTGCCCTATTATTTTTGAAATGGTCTCATTAAATTTTGGAAGGACCTCACTAAGTAGCTGAGGGTGGCTGTAAACCTGCGATCCTGTCTCAGCCTCCCAAATTTTGGGATTACCAACATACACCACCACCCCTGGCTACCTCTGGTGTTCTTGGAACTTGGTCTCTTCTTGTCAATCTCCTTTCTACCTGTCCTTATTTCATTGACCCAACTTATCACTCCATCTTCCTTGTTTTTCTTGGTTTATAGGTTAGTCCTTTCACACATCTACTCACTTGTTTTTATTCACCTAAGTATTAAGCTCAGTACCAGATGTCAGGCATCATGCTGGGTACTGGAAAAAAGGCAGACCAGATGCCAACTTGATAATGTCAGCATTTATAGAAAAATCACAGAAAAGTCTCAAAACAGCTAGGCATTGTGGCACACAACTGTAACCCCAGTACTTGGAAGACTGAGACAGTAGAATTGCAGGTTCGCAGCCTGGCTCATCTACTTAGTGAGGCCCTCTGCACCTTAGTGAGACCCTGTTTCAAAATAAAAAATAGGGCTGAGGATGTAGTTTGGAGGTAGAATGATGAATGGTCCTGGGTTGAATCCCCAGTACCTCAAAAAAAAAAAAAAAAAAAAAAAAAAAGAAAAGAAAAAGGAAAAAAAAAGGCATGGTTGTTCATGCCTGTAATCCAAGTATTTGGGAGGCTGAGACAAGAGGATTGCAGGAGCTGGGTGTGGTGGTGCACGCTTGTAATCCCAGTTCTTGGGAGGCTGAGACCAGAGGATCCGGATTTGCGGCCAGCTTCAGCTACTTAGGCCCTCCGCAACTTAGTGAGACCCTGTTTCAAAATAAAGAATAAAAAATAGGGCCGAGGGTGTAGCTCGGAGACAGAATGCCTCTGGGATCAATCCCCAGTACCACCACCACCAAAAAAAAAAGGGATTGCAGGTTCAAGGCCAGCCTGAGACCCTGTTTACCAAACATGGTGGAGTATACTGGTAACTCCAGAACTTGGAAGGCTGACAAAGGAGGATCACAGGTTCAAGGACAGTGTCAGCCAACACCTGTCTCAGCAATTTAGCAAAATCTTGTTTCAAAATAAAAAAAGGGCTGGGTATGGTGGTACATGCCTGTAATCCCAGTATTTGGGAGGCTAAAACAGAAGGATCACATGTTCAAGGACAGCCTCAGCAACTTAGTGAGGCTCTCATCAACTTAGTGAGGCCCTGTTTCCAGGTGCAGCCTGGAGGTAGAATGCCCCTGGGGGTTCTATCCTCATACCATAATTAAATAAAATAAATAGGGCTGGGAGTGTAGCTTGGAGGTAGAATGCTCCTGGGTTCAATTTCCAGTAACACACACACACACACACACACACACACACACACACACATACACACACACACACGCACAAAGGTTTACTTTGGATGAAGGTTTTGCAGGTTCCAGGCCATGGTTGCAGACCCATTGCCTCTGGTGGGGACCTCTCTTTTTTATTTTTTTTATTTTTCAGCACGGAGTTTTATACATTTCTTGAGTACAACAGGGTTACATAGACATTTATGACATATCAATCATCGTCAGATCACAAATAGCACCACTTCTTTGTTTTTCACTTATAGCCTACATTCTTAACATAGCCTGGTCAAACAAACTTTCTAGAGTCATAAAACCATAATCCTTTAGGGTCATATATTTACTTTCTAAGAAGTGGGAGGGTCTTTCATCTACACATTCTAGGTGCACTCTCCAGACTTTGAGACAATGTAGCCATAGCAGAAGAGTCAGTATAATTACTCACATATGCAGATAGCAACTGCCAGGAGGGAGAGGGCCCAGCTGGGCTCTGGTGGGAACCTCTCATGGCAATGGTGGGGAACGTGTGGCCAGGAGGTAAAAGAGGATGAGAAGGGGCTGGAGTCCCACAGTCCCCTGGGAGGCCACAGTTCAGGACCGAGGGACTTCCCACTAGGACCCATTTCCCAACAGGTCCACCCTGGGACCAAGCCCAACACTGTCTTTGGGGACAGTCAACATCCAAGCCACGGCAACTTTGGGGGATATGTCATCCATCTTGTAGGACAGGTGAGGGCCCTTTAGAAAGGTGGGTAACAAGTCAGCGTGGTGGTGCACGCTTATTGTAATCCCAGGCCTTGGGAGGCTGAAACAGGAGGATTGCAGGTTTGCAGCCAGCCTCAGCTACTTAGTGAGACCCTGTTTCAAAATAAAGAATAAAAAATAGGGCTGGGTGTGTAGCTCAGAGGTAGAATGCCCTGGGTTCAATCACTCAGCCTTGGACCTGCCTCACCTCACAGGCTGTTCTGGAATGCTTGTGGGGCCTCCTTCCCTCCATCCATCCCTCCCTCTCTCCCTCCCTCTCCCTCCCTCCATCCATCCTTCTTTCCTCTAGATCCCTCCCTCATCCCATCCCTCACTCCCCTCCTCCCATAACACGCCCACTCCTCAGAACCGGGAGAGCGGTTATATTTGGATACTTTTTTTTTTTTTTTGGTACTGGGCATTCTACCTCCACACTACATCCCCAATCCTATTTTATATTCTTTATTTTGAAACAGGATCTCACTAGGTTGCTGAGGGTTAAGTTGCTGAGGCTAACCTTGAACCTGTGATCCTCCTGTCTCAGCCTCCCAAATACTGGGATTACAAGTGTGTGCCACTATGCCTGGCTGGATACTTTTTTTTTTTTTCGACTGGGGATTGAACCCAGGAGTATTTTGCCTCCCAGCTACACCCCAGCCTGTCCTTCCTCTCTCTCCCTTCTTTTCTTTCTCCTCCCCCCTCCCTCCCTCCCTCCCTCCCTTCCTTTCCTTCTCTCTCTCTCTCCTTTTTTTTTTTGCAGTACTGGGGATTGAACTCATGGGCATTCTACCTCTGAGCTACATCCCCAGCCCCCCAGCCCTATTTTTTATTCTTTATTTTGAAACAGGGTCTCACTAAGTTGTGGAATGCCTCACTAGGTAGCTGAGGATCTTCTGGTCTCAGCCTCCCAAATGCTGGGATTACAAGCGTGAGCCACCATGCCCGGCTTCTTTCTGTGGTACTGGAGATTGAACCCAGGGGTATTCTATCTCCAAGCTACATACCTGCCCACACTTTGTTTCCCTCCTTCCGGAAGCTTCCTTCCTTCTTTCTTCTACTCTCTCTTTTTTTTTTTTGGTACTGGAGATTGAACCCAGAGGCATTCTAATTCCGAGCTATACCCCAGTCCGATTTTATGTTTTGAAACAGGGTCTTCCTAGGTTGATTGATGAGTCTCACTATCTTGCTGAGGCTGTCCTGGAACCTGAGATCCTCCTGTCTCAGTCTCAAAAGTACTGGGATTACAAGCGTGCACCACCATGCTCAGTTTTAAAAAAAACAATATAGCCGGGCGTGGTGGCGCACGCTTGTAATCCCAGCGTTCGGGAGGCTGAGACCAGAGGATCTGGGTTCGCGGCCAGCCTCAGCTACCTAGTGAGGCACTCCGCAACTTAGTGAGACTCGGTTTCAAAATAAAGAATAAAAAATAGGGCTGGGCAGCCGGGCGTGGTGGCGCATGCTTGTAATCACAGCATTCGGGAGGCTGAGACCAGAGGATCAGGGTTCCCGGCCAGCCTCAGCTACCTAGTGAGGCACTCTGCAACTTAGTGAGACTTGGTTTCGAAATAAAGAGTAAAAAATAGGGCTGGGGGTGTAGCTCAAAGGTAGAATGCCCCTGAGTTCAATCCCC